>JACEGR010004696.1:0-83668 GCA_014170235.1 Listronotus bonariensis | reverse complement strand
AAGATTTGAAATTGAAAAAAAAATCAATAAAATCCGCAATATTCGTAATTCGTCCTACTGTTTCAAATTGTCTTAATTAAACTTTATAAACTTTGAATACATTTTAACATCATTTATATTTAAATCTAAAATTTTAGTTCTTTGAAAGTAAAATATAGCGTTTAAATGTTTATGTCACAGAACTAGAGCCCAGTCTAGAATTGTTGTGTAAGCTAAGATAAATTTGACAAATTATTCCACTTTAAAAGCATCCCTAACTATACCTCATTTGTAAGCAAAAGGCAGTCTAGCTTCTGAAAGACTGTAGTTATCTGCCAAAACCAAGATGGGTCACTGCTGCCGACATCGGATGTTCTGACTCGTCGCTTTAAGTTCACGTCTCTTCATAATTCTAGTTTTTGTTCAGTGGCGGGCGGATCTTTTCTATGACATTTTATTCAAAAGCATGTATTTTAATAAAATATTTTAAAGAACAAATTTATGCAAATCCAAGGTTAGTTTATATTTATAAGGTTACGACATATCCTCAACTTTTAGGCGGTTCGAGGTCGGGGACGCAAGGAAGGACACTTCTCGGAGAAAGGTTGGCAAGACTGGGTAAAAATCAAAGCTGAATATCAATCCTGGGGCGTCTAGAATTTGCGCATTTCATTTTGCATTGTTTTGGAAGTGATATTTGTTGAAAGATATAATTCCAAATGTTTTTTATTTAAAGTAAAAGAATTTACAACTTAATAACAATTAAAAACTGTTGTGTAAACGGTTGTTCTACTAATACAATAAACTGTATATCTCCG
This sequence comes from Listronotus bonariensis, assembly GCA_014170235.1. Lineage (NCBI taxonomy): Eukaryota > Metazoa > Arthropoda > Insecta > Coleoptera > Curculionidae > Listronotus > Listronotus bonariensis. Next base: position 82,871 of record JACEGR010004696.1, on the reverse strand, counting down.
GCACTGAACAACATGGCTGAAAAATGGGAGATGTGACGTCATAACACGTTTAAGCAATATGGCCGAATGTCGTGACCTTATATAGACAGACCGACTTTGATGCAAATCAAAATTATTCTTTTTGTATGTAGTGTAAGCAGAGTTTGGTCGAATACTAAAATTCGGTATTCGAATACGAATTTTAAATTCCATATTCAAAAAAATATTTGTTTATCGCTGTATTTAAATACCAGGATTTTGAAATTATGAATACTTTTACTTTATACTACTCACAAAAACACAACAATTATCTATTTTTATTATATTTATTTAATTAAAAAGTTGCGTGCAAAAAGAGGGGGAATATAATAAAAATAAGGTACCTTTCATTTTAAAATGTGATAATGGATATCTTAAAAACAAAAGCTTTTGAAAAAGTCCCTCCTCTTGCAGTTCCCAACAGAGAAACTCGTGGTGCCGCGCGTATGCATCCCCATACAGTTCAATTGGACAGGCCCCGAACTTCCCATTTCGTTCGTTCTTTTATCCCTAGAGTTTCTAGACTGTGGAACCTGCTGCCAGCGGAGGTCTTTCCTTCCTCCCCAAATCTTCAAGTTTTTAAGTCCCGTGTTAACAAACTTCCTCTTACCCTGCTTAAGACACCCACGGTACGTTAGTATTTGGGCTTTCAGCCTTCGTGGATTGTCCAAAGATAAAAAAAAGAGTTTTTTGGTCAGTACCTCAAAAGCTTCGTAAACTAAAGTCGTCAAAATCGGAGTTGCTACCGGTTTCTAAAAATTACTCAAAGAGCATATTTATTTATGTGCATAACTGCATATAAAAATAACCAAACACTATTTAAAACCAGAAATCAAGTACCAGGATTCCAATACCACTATTTCAATACCAGGATTTGAATACCGGTAGTTGAATATCAGTATTTGAATACCGATATTTGAATCCAGTATTCGAAGACCAATATTTAAATCCAGCATTTGAATATCAGTATTTGAATATCAGGATTTGAATAAAAAATAATTTAAAACGATATTCAGAATCCTGAATACCGAATACCTACTGATCAAAAAAGTATTCAGTCAAATACCAAAAAATACCAAACACAGTAGCCTAGTTTACACCGCGAGGACCAATTAGATCTGTGGACTAAACCCAGGACTTATTTTTGTTAGTCCACTAGTCTTTACACCAACTTAGTTTATGGATCAATTTAATTCACGTTTAATCCTAGTACTAAAATGACAGCTGAGCATATGACCAGAACCTAACCTCGTTTTTTATCTTTTAAAACTGTATCGCATTTATATCCCATTTGAAAAAAATAAAAAACAGTTTTGGTTAAATATCAACAAAATTATTAGGGGAATACCGCAATTCAACGTCTTTTTCGTCGAAATTCGCACTGTCAAAGATCAAGGCTGTCATTTTGGTCCACTAAAAAAGTCCGACGTGTTTACACCAAAGAAAATCATATTTGGTCAACCCCATTTGAGACGGACTGAATTGAAGTAGCAAATTTTAATACTCAAGTGTTTACACCGTGAATAAAGTACGCGTGTCGTCATTTAGACCTCGAACTAAAAATTTGGTCCTCCCGGTGTAAACTAGGCTATAGATTTTGTCGAATATAGTATTCAAATACCTGCCAAAGGTATTTTAAATAGGATTTAGAACACTTATACTACCTAACTCTAAATGTAAGGTGTCTTAATTTTATTACTTACAACGACCAACGGATTGTTCTAGACAACCCAATAGTTTTGTTACTATTTTTTTATAAAAATGGTATTTTTCGATAAACAGATGGATGAGGATCGCTTCCTATTCGAGTCTTAGGCCAATGCAAATATTTGTTTAGTAGATACTAAGTAAACGTTTATATAAAAAAGGTTTAATTATAATATTACTAAATGGGTAATAAATATTCTTTAAGTTTTTTGTTAAATATAATGGCACACTAATGTAAAAACAATAAAATAGGTAATATATTTATTTTTTATTTTACATTATTTTATTTATTTAATATTAATTTTATTAACTTACGAGGACTGACAAACTGCAGCCGCCGTAAAATGTTAAATTTTTATATAAATGTTTATGAAATACTAAAAACTCAAAACAAAATATCTTTGGTAAAATAGGGCTTTTTAAAAACACAATTTTTACAGGAATTTTATTTTTTTAAATCTAGCTTCTAAAAGACTCTAGTTATCTGCCAAAACCAAGATGGGTAACTGCTGCCGATATGTTTAGAGTAGCTTTCCAGTGACCCATATAGAGCGCTCCCGAATAGCTCAGGAGCATTTCGTTCTACTTTATGGCGTTCCAGTGACGGAAACTGTTATCCACCTCAACTACTTCGTTTTTTTCCCTTGCCCCTCATGCACCATCCCCTTTAGATATTAGAAAGAGATCATTATTATAAAGCCAAGAGAGGTAAAAAAATTATTTTAAAATTTCCTAAGGTATCTCTCTTTCCTAGTCAATGGATGCGTTCTTGTGACTAACTTTTTTATAGCAGATCAAGAGCTTCAAGTCCTGGAGTGTGACGCACTGTCACTGGAAAGCTGCTCTGACTTGTCGCTTTAAATTCACGTATCTTTATAATTCTAGTTTTGTACAGTGGCGGATCCTTCCTCTAATATTGTATTTAAAGCATGTATTTTAATAAAAAGTTTAAAAAAATAAACTATTGCAAATTAAAATAATTGTTTCAGTATGTGATGTAAGGTGTCTTAATTTGACTACTTACAACGACAAACGGATAATAAACGTAAGAAAACTTTGCGTTTATTTTTCTGTTAAAATGATATCCTAGACAAAGTGTCGATAAATTTCTAGGACTTGTAATAAATATTAGAAAAGTGATTTATGGTTTAAATAATATAAAATGTTTTATTTTATTGTTAGAATATCCTTAATTGGCGAGCAGCCTTGTACACACTAGGTGGGAGGCGTTATCTAACCCGTCCGGCATTTCTGCCCATTGTAGGGCGTTAAAAATATAAGTTTTTTTACTAAAAATGTTGACTTATCCAAAAATTAAGCATACCCCAATATAACCAATAGATTTGAGCAATTAAGACTCTGTTTATTGAAACCTACGAGTATATCTTTACGGAAACTTTATATTAATTAAATTTGCCTAAGTGAGCAGGGCTCCACGGACCTACCCTAATTATTTAGAACCCTGTTTTATAAATATTGGGTGTCAACGAATTTATTAGACAAGCCACAACTCCCAAAGTATTTGACATATCAAAATAGGACTTGATAGAGGTAAATGGTCTCAGACAGGAGAATTTTTGCATATTTTACACTTTTCAGTCGTCACTTTCGGTTTGGTTGAGATGGCTTAAATTGTCAGTTTTTAGGCTTAATTGATTTTTTAAAGCCATTTTTAATAGAGGTAAATGGTGTAAGAAAGAAGAGCTTACGCATATTTTACACTTTTCAGTTACTTCCGGTTTGGTCGGAGATGGCTTAAATTGTCAGTTTTAGATAGAACACTCTGTATATTTTGACGTTTTTGGATTCCTAAGACAATTCTATGTCAGAATATGTAAAAAGTTTTTAGGCCTAATTGATTTTTTAAAGCCATTTTAAATAGAGGTAAATGGTGTTAGAGAGAAGAGCTTACGCATATTTTACCTTTTCAGTCACTTCCGGTTTGGTCGGAGATGGCTTAAATTTTCAGTTTTAAATAGAACACCCTGTATATTTTGACGTTTTTGGATTCCTGAGACAATTCATTTTCGTACCTAACTAATATTTTTTAAATGGCAACCATTTTAAGACAAGCACTTTTAAAAATGGATTTTTACGACTGAGTCATAATGTCAAATTACTTTTTGGAATTATCTAAGAAATCCAAATCCTGATATAAATATACAGGGTTTTGCATTTAAAATATATGATTTGGAGTTATTCCGGTTAAACCAAAAGCAATTAAAAAGTGGAAAATATGCGAAAACTCTCCTTTTTCCATACCATTCACTAATACCAAGTCTCATTTTGATATGTCTAATACTCCAGATGGTTTGTCTAATAGATTCGTTGACAGCCGATATACTCTTTTAATTACTGCATTGCAGATTGTATCAGGCCTTAATAAAATCCCATTTAAAACATTTTAATAAAAAACGTTTTCTGAAAGGCAATAAAAGAATTTGATGCGGATTTTATTAAAACTGATTGATTTCTATGAGGACAATACCATTTATTGGTAAAGCTCGTTTATTGCTGAAACTGCTGTCGTAAACAAAAAACAAATAAAATAAATTTCGGTATTGTGTTTAAAATTTATCAAAACTAGTAAAATTATTTTGTAGTTAATTTATTTTCTGGGAGATTAAATTTAAACAAAATATTATTTGGCGTTTTTAGAAAAAAGATGTATAATAAACATTTTAAGAAAATTAAACTGTTTATATACACTTCTTCAGAAATTAACTCACCAGCCCAATTTTTCCATAAGCTTCAATACAAAAATGCTTTTATTTAAATAGCCATACCTCTTTTAATAATTAAGTTATTAAGGCAATTAAAAAAATATATTGTTAGGACAAGGTGAAGCTATAACTTTGGCGTAACCGTTGTTATTTACTAATAACAAAACATCTAATAGGATGATTAAAAGTTTTAGGCAAAAAATAACAATTTTTTAATATCCCTTCAAGATGTTAAAAGAGAGTCATCAAATTTTTGATGATTAAACATCAGAAATACGTAAGGGTATAATTAATTCACAAATAAGATTATTGCTTTTTAACAGCAGTTAACTTGGACATGTCATTTAAACACATGTAAATTTTGTAGTCAAACATGGACCAAAGAAGTAACCTATGGACAATTAAGTATATATTGGACAAAATCTCATAGCGTTTATATGGGAATTTGTTAAAGATAATGGACTAAGTCCTGATATGGACAGAAATTTCGGCAAACAATGAATATATATATTTTAACGTACATTATTTATTCTACTAATTCTTAAATTACTTAAGACTAATAAGTTTTACAATTGGCGGCAAATTAACAAAGGGCGATTAAAAATTATTTATTTTTGCCAAAAAAATTATTCACCCTTATTTATAAAATACCTATTTAATGGCTAAACATTTGTTACTATTTTTATTTTTTTGTGTGATGCCTAAAGGTGTATCTTTTGCCAGTCAATGAATTTTTACAAAAGTAATGTCAAAGTTAGACCTTCCAGTTAATCAGTTTTAATAATAGGTTTTTACATTTTTAGTTAGATCAATAGTAAATTTTGGTAAAAAAGTTTACCACATTTTTGGGACGCGACCAGGGGCTCAGTTTACGTTTGGCAGTCTCGTTCAAAACTTATTTTATTGGATTATGATAAAATAATTTTGACCGAGCTTCTCATATTTAGGGGTTTAACCTTCTCGGTATAGTAAGTAAAAATTTTATATAACCTAAATAAAAAAATAATTTAGTAATAATATTTTTATTAATTCATTTCTTCTGAAGTAATGCATAACTTTATTATATTATGCAAGGGCCGAATAGTCTCTTCATAATGTATGAAAGTTGAATTTTCTAGACATGTTTAATAAATATCTTTGTTTTGGAGGAAACCAAATATTAATTTGTTTAAATAGTAAAATTATATACATTGAGTTAGGTTAGGTGAGTCGTAGCCTGTTTTAACATTGCTAAGTTAAGATTTTGCATACTGTTTAAATGAATAACACACATTGTGACTATATTTTTATTATTTTGTATACCGTGCATTCCAATTAAAACAAGCCACCTCTATATTTATACCCCTATGGCAAACTACATAAAAGTTGATACGGGCGTTAAAAATAAATTAAATGCTTTATTTTATTACGCATGTAGTAGATTGCTATAACTCTTGTAGCTTGTTATTTTAATTATAAATAAATAAATATATGAATAAATAACTTAAAATAATAATAATAAGTAGATATAAAAAATGGATTTATAGTTAGCTTCAAATAAAAATTTTCAAAATTGTTTGGAATAAAAACGTAATGTTTAATGGAAAAATTGTGGATGATGGCTTTTGGTTCGAAACGTCGCATAAATGTAAAGTGCAATATGTTCCTTGGTTTAGAATTGTAAAATACGAGTTTAATAAGTTTAAAATCAATTATTTCGCTTATTAAAAAACAAAGCTGATGTTGGTGGCTCAAAGACGAAACGCTCGGATCTTAAATTTAGTAACATTATTTTATAGAACAGAAAAAAGGCAACTTGTTGGCAATGTGTCATTTGTTTTAAAATATCTCTTTAAATAAACTAAGTATATATCTTACTGTTCTCGAAATCCTAATGGTGTTCCTCAAATTTGTAACACCCTGTATAAAGTGTTCCATTTAAAATAAGAAAGCTGACAGTAACTTCCGGTATATCCGGAAGTGGTAGAACTGTCAAAATATTTTAGTCGTATATCCCCCACTGACCACTATCGTTACGAAAATTTTAAAATATTTCAAGGCCTACTCTTCGAGAAAGCGATCGCCTCATTTTTATGTTTAAAAAGCTTGATTATTTAAATACGGCTCGTCTGGCAAAAGCAGAATTGAGTCTAATACTGAAATTTGGTATTCGAATACGAATACAAATACCGTAAAAAAGTATTCGAATACCGAATATTTTCGAAAATCTACAAAAAAAAAAAATTCAAATACTCGGTATTCATGAATACCAATATTGGGTATTCATAAATACTGAAGATAGTAAGGTAGCTTTGACGCAAAAATGTACAAATCTATATCATAATACAGAGGCGGACGACCTTTAAAAGTTAGTATTAAGATTCAAACTTTTACGATATTCCTTGCCGTCACCTTTTCCAGTCAAACCTATACTAAATACTACATTAATATTTAGTGTTTGGGGTATATTTTGTTGTAGTATGCTTTTATTGTACATATTCCAATAAACATTTTATAAACCAAAGGAATGGAAATTATTGCGAAAATGTGTATTTCCAATTTCGTGCCTTTGTACCAGTTTTTCTCATTTTATTTTTAATCAGATAAATTTGTATTATCAGTTTTGTTTTATTTTGAAATACTAAACAATAATTATAACTTTGTTAACATTTTGATAAAAGTTAAATTAGTTTTTAATATTAAATTGAGGCAAATGTATAAACCAACTTTTTGTTGGCGATTTTGCTATTTCCCTTTGAGCAAGAGCAGTCTCAATGGGATAAAATCCGTCGTATGGGAAAAAATCAGTTTTTACTGAAGTTTCAATGGAATTAAGTGCTTAAAGTTTTTTTAATTTAAAAAAATATGACCCCATCATTATTAAGCATTTAATAGGGATTGCAATATTAGACATGTACATTGAATATACAAACTTACTACACCTATTTTAAGGGCGTTTAAAAAAACAATTTACAGAATGTCTTTTGAAAGGTGAGTACATAATGTTGTGTTTCTTTTCTTTGGTCAAACCACCACCTTCTAGATGTTTTGAATAATTGTACTATTTTATCCTGCCCCGATGAAGAATTCTCACCTGTACCGGTGGGTGGTTCCATCTAGCGCCGAACATATAACCAGTTAAAGCTTTCTGTTTTCTGTAATTTTACTGGCCTTAGCTACATATCCTAATAATCAACCCATTACACGTCTTTAAAATATGCGAGGTTAAAAATACTGTCAAGGTTTGACAACCTATTTTCTTTAAAGAAATGTTTACAAATGCTTTTTAAATTTAGAATGTTTTGCAGATTTTTTTTAATAAAAAATGTAGTGTATTGTGTGTTCCAATGCTATTTCTTTTAAACCATTTTAAACATTAGGTTTGTAATAAAAATATCGATTTTAAAGAAGCATGGGATCTTAGGTCGCCTGTTTTAAAATTATCCTGTGTATAAAAGGAAAATTTTAAGACAAATATCACAAAGAGTTAATCAGAACTTTCCAATAAAGTTCATGTGGTGAATATGTGAGTTCACCTGATTATTTTAATTGTTTTTGTTTTATTTTTATGATATTTATCAGTTTGTATAAACTCTCCCTTATTTAAAGACTTTTTTATAACCATCTATATTTGATAACAATCAGATTTTTTAAGTTTGCAATCTTGAAATTTACACATTTAGGTTTTTCTAATAAAAACATGGTTATGTTTAAGAAGAAAAAAAAATTCATATCAATAAAAATAAATTAAACTATATTTGTAAAATCAGTGTCTTTGGTCAAGAGCAGAAAATTTAGCGTTGGTCATCAAAGATTATTCCTTGTACTTTTTTAGCACCATTTAATTATTTAAGTAAAAAGAACTGACATTTGGAAACAAATTAATTAGTAATTTTAACCTAAACTTTACAAATTGGCACAATGTCATTTTTAAAAATTTGTGTAAAGTATAGCTGGTTGTCTATAAGTTTGTTGCTAGGGCCTGAAAACAAGGCAAAAATAGAAGATCTATAACCATTAAATCTACTGCTTGATAGATGGAGTCACCCACCGGTGCAGCAATTACAGGTAGGTTGATGATCATCGTGGCAAGAATGAGCCGTTAGTACAATTCTAACATCTAGAAGACGATGGGTCAAACTATATTGATTTTATTTAATTAACCTAAGTCAAAAAGTTATTTTTTTGTAAAATTTATACGAGAAATGGTTTTGAGATTTTACAGATTAAACGTTTTATTTTACATAAAAATTTCTTTTGTTATTTTTTACGCTTTATTTAGCCCTTAACTGGTGACATGGAGTTCCTAAACTCTGCAAATTTCTATGTCGGTTCATATCTACTACCACAATTGTAGGTTGAAACCTACCTTTTCGGAGTCTGCCACGTGTTTAACACGAAACTTTTACATATACGGTACGCTATTTTTTTTCCATATTTTGTCGCAGAGTTACCAGGAGATTTATGTATTTCTAAAATTTTGCCAAAAACAATTTACATACTAAAATATTAGTTTAAAATGAAAATAATTATCTATCTGTAGTATTTAGTTACGTATGTCTAAACACTAAGAGCGGCTTTTACAATGTCGTGTTTAACAAACTCAGAGTTAAATCATTATGAGGTTAAAGTGTTAGCTAAATTTTAAAAACTGTTAAAAGCATTGTCACCTAGATTTACCTATTATGGTTAGCTTCTTGGGTAGGAGAATACTAAATAAAAGATTTGACTTGGCATTCTAAGCCGCTCTTAGAACAACTAAATTAACCTTTAAAAAAACATTATATTTTACAGGTCAATATCATTTTCATATTGGCATTGATGGTAAAGCATTGGCAATTGGTGGCAATATTATGCCAACATCTTATACGCATTAAAAGTCAACCCTAAATAAACACTTAATTGCCAATAAATTTTACATGCAGGCGAATTGCCGGCAAGCATACAAAAATGGCGGCATACCAATCCTGATTAAATAAAGCACGCGTTTTTGTTGCAGGCAAATAAATATTAGATTTTTGAAGGCAAACCTTCAACGCATATTCATACTTTTTAAACCATATTATTAACATTGGTATTTAACTAACATTAAAGCAATTTTTGATCTGTTTTATTTATAATGGCAGCTAAACAACATTATTTTATGTTTTTACATAATTTAAAAGGAAATGGCCTTTTCATAACATTTTATTGTTAAAAATCATGCAAATAAAAATTAGGTCAAACAAAATGTTTATTATGTATTTTGAGAGCGAATAAAAAATAAAATGATGGTAAAATTAGCTACGTTAATTTCGACCGAAGGTGACCGCTTTGTGCATTTGTTTTCTACGTGGTTTTCTAGCTTTTTAGTTTCTTTTTTAAGAAAAAGAGTTTTTAATAGACATAATTAAATGTATTCATTACCTAATAAGTGTGTTGTGTGATTAATTGGTGATGGCTAGTCGAGAAGGCAAGATATTCAAGTAGACTGTTAGGAGCTGTAAACATTTTGTTTAAAACTTTATTAAAAGTTTTAAAGACGTGTTAATAAAAATATTATATATATTTAATAGTTTTTTGACATACCGATAGATGGCGTAATGGACAATAAACTACTACGTTTCTGCAATATCTTCGCTTTTTATCGTCTAAACCGTACCCATTAGACAAAAATAATTCGAGCGGTCTGCGGTAGGTGATCTCACTTAGCTTTGAAAGAAATATCTTCGGCTAGTGTAAAAATCTGCATCTCCAAGTTGGACAGTGTTCCGAGAGATGGTACTTTGCATTGCAAGGAAATTGCATGCAGTAAGGAGTTTTTTCCTATTTTAATTTTCAAATAAAATATCGCATCATTTAGCTTTTAAAAAAGTATATGCGACAATTTTCGTCAATAAGACGTCAGCTTGCTGCTTGGGAGTATCTGCATTTGCCCACTTTCGTGTCTTTTGTTATCTTTTGCCAATAACTTATTAATGATGGATGCCATCACTTTATCTGGCAACACGTGGCCTGACAACAGCCAATTGCCCACTTTCGCGTCCTTTTGATGGCCTTTTGCCAATGCCTTGCCATTAAAGAGTGTTGGCAATGCCAGTAAATTAAATGTATCTGACGAGTACTTTATAACCCTAGAATATGAAGTCAATATCTTCACCTATTACAAAATGGCGGTACTTTTAAAAATTACCTAAATACCTGATTTGGATGGCCATATTTCCGAAACTAATAAAGTTAGATGTACCTAATGTGGTGTTTTCTTAAAGCTCTTTAAAGGTCTTTTTAATGGTAAAATAATACCACAGGGTTCTGACCAAAAAAAATATGTACTTTTTCTTCTACCCTGTATATTACTACCAATATCACCATTAAAAGACCTTTAAGAGCTTCAAACACTACATTAGGTACATCTAACTATTAGTTTCGGAATATATTCATCCAAATCGAGTTGACCCAGGTCATTTTTCATTCACGTACCTGCCAACTCGTAACCCAGAAAGAACCAGTACGATATTCTAGGGTTCATAGTCCTCGGCAGGTTAGAGGCTTCAAAATGATCTGTATCACTCGACCCGCCACTCTGTGTAAGAATTTTTGGGGTGGTGGCCTGGTGGTTAAGGTGATTGAGGCACGCTGTCCAATTTTTTGTAAGAAACGTTCCCCCTCAATATAAATATCTTGACGTGTTTCTCGCATTTTCTCAAAATCTGTCTCGTTTCGAAAATAACTGAGGGACGGCTAAAATCCTAATACTAACGTACCGTGGGTGTCTTAAGCGAGGTAAGAAGGGAGTTTGTTGACAGGGGACTTAAATACTTGAAGATTTGGGGGAAGAACACCTCCGCGGGCAGCAGGTTCCACAATCTAAGAAACTCTAGGGATAAAAGAACGAACAAAGTGGAAGTTCTGGGGCCTGTCCAGTTGGACCGTATAGGGATGCATACGCGCGGAACCACGAGTTTCTTTGTTGGGAACCGTGAGTGGAGCGAACTGGCAACTGGACAATTCTTCAGAGCAGAAGCCATGGAAGTACCTAGTAAAGGCGATAAATCCCCACAGCCCGACGATGGGCAAGAGAGGGAAGCCTTTCTGTAAGTGAAGGATCATTAATAAGACGAATAGCTCTTCTTTGAATAGAATCAGAATGCTTAGGGTTGTGGGGACGCCATGCCCCAGATATGAGAACAATATTCCAAGGGAGGGGTCAGTTGGGGACACAGCCATAAAAGCGGAGAAATTATGGGAAACTTGGAAACCATAAGAGATATTAAAAATCCGATACCCCATCCTCGAGCTCTTTTTTGGAGAAAACATTTATGGTAAAAACAGATCATCGCTATCGCGAAGCGTTTCAGAGATACAGGGTGATTCTCGATTTTTCACTTTTTGAAAAGGTCCTGTAGCTTTGTTGTTATTACAGATACGAGAAAACTAATTGCACATTATACAGACACTTTTTCCGTAGAATCCAGTGGCGTAGCCAAAAATTTTTGAGCTGTCATTTTTGACATATGACCCAAACATGTTTTTTTTATTAGGGACACCCTATAAATGATTAGGTAATTAAATTGCTTGTTTTTCTGATTAAAATAATATATCATAGTAGGTGGTTTAATAAATTTTTACGTCAAATATTGGAAAAATTATGATTTTAAAGACGCATTGCGGCTTCTATCTGTTTTTAAATTGTTTTATATTTTTGTTTTAAAAGCAATACTGTCATCCCTTAGCTCAGGAGACATTTCCGTAGAAAAAAAAATAAAATAAAATAAATTTTTAATTAATTATTTTTTATTATTTTTTTTTTTTTCTACGGAAATGTCTCCTGAGTTGAGGGATGGCAGTATTCCTTTTAAAAGAAAAATATAAAACAATTTAAAAAACAGATAGAAGCCGCAATGCGTCTTTAAAATCATAATTTTTCCAATATTTGACGTAAAAATTTATTAAACCACCTACTATGATATATTATTTTAATCAGAAAAACAAGCAATTTAATTACCTAATCATTTATAGGGTGTCCCTAATAAAAAAAAACATGTTTGGGTCATATGTCAAAAATGACAGCTCAAAAAATTTTTAGCTACGCCACTGGATTCTACGGAAAAAAGTGTCTGTATAATGTGCAATTAGTTTTCTGTATCTGTAATAACAACAAAGCTACAGGACCTTTTCAAAAAGTGAAAAATCGAGAATCACCCTGTATCTCTGAAATGCTTCGCGATAGCGATGATCTGTTTTTACCATAAATTAATATCGTGTCTTTTAAATAATTTTTATAATTTATTTAATAAAAAAATAAAAATAATTAGTTTACAATTTGTGCTAAGGGTTTTGATGGTTGTCATCATAGATTCCGTAATTTATTCTGCCATAAAGCAAAGGTGCAACGTCGGATTTGTTAGTGTCTGCAGTTTAAGTGTAAATATAGAAAAATTACGTTTTGTCACTTTATATAAAATTACGCGGAACGTTAGGTACCTACTTTTTATTTTATTTAGGTTTTTGGACTAGGATGCTAATATTTTGTCTGAAATTAAATTCCTTGTTTTCACAAGTGCTTTTACTTCTAACCAAGACACAAACTCAAAATCGTATTATCCTGTAAATAAGGTAAATATTTTCCACACTTTTGATCTAGATACCAAGTTTTATCAGGAATTGACCGAATTACAACACTGCTGCTTCTTAATTTGAATTCCCTATAACTCTTAATGCTTATTTATCCTCATTTTGTATTTATTATTCAATTCATGTCAAAATATTAATACAGTCAACTGAATCAGATTTTTATACGTGAAACTCAACACCAATTTTAAATAAAATGTTTTATTGGAAAAATGTTTTGGCCTGCATTAGACATTTTTGGCATAAGAATTTAAAACAGGTTTAAAATGGTTTATCCAAGTTTATAAATTAAAATTTAATTTTAATTTTAATATTAACATTAGTATTAGTGTTAACCTAAAATAAATTTAGTCATTTTTGTGGCACTGTTTTCCTACATTAAAAAAAAAAAGCTATAGGGCTTAAATTAAAAGAAGTTGCCGTTTTTAACCATTTTATGTGCACATAGGAATTATTGTTTTTCTCTATTTTAATATTAGAATTTTGAATTTGATTGCTTCTCAAGCCTAAAAAATTAATTTAATTTAAAAAACTACTTTCATTTAAATGTATGTGCTTGAATCTTGTAACTAATGTTAATACTAATACTGGGATTAAATTTTGATTTATTAACTCGGCCTTAGATTTGGGTTTAAAGACATTATTCATAAAAATGCTTAAAAATTTACGTTAAATTATAAGAAAATAGTAACATTTAGGGTGTGCAAACTAGGACTGGGCAAATGCGTCACTTTTTTTGTGGGACCAGTTTACCACAATATTTTACATGCAATTTTTAAACATTGTGCCAAAATCGTTATGGTTATAGTCACGAAACCCGTCTAGTTTGATACTCGAAACATGTGTTTGAGCCTTGCCACTGTGGTAAACTTGTCTGACAAAAAAGTGACGCGTTCGCCCAGTCCGACACCCAAAACATTTGACATTGTCAGGCTGGGTTAAAGCGCAGCTTTCATATCTGGCGGTATAAATATTCGTTTCGTCAAAATAAACCCCCAAAAAGGTTTTAAAAGGGTTAAAAGTCCATTTAATTACTGGCACAGGCACTAAAAGGATGGTTTAAACATCTAATAACCCGGACGGTACGGGCTACGCGAAGTACTGGGGATGTTGTATTAATTGGATGGTCTTTTGTTGGGTACACGCCTGGAAAGAATGGGATCGCTTTGGTCCTGGTCCCGGGGTATACGAGCAGACCCTGTTCAGCCCTATTGACCCATATGAACTGGCCGGTCGCCTAAAACAAAATAAAAGAAAAACCCCCAAAAACCTTAAAAATTCTGCAACCGTTGTCAGGTTAAAAATAAAGTTGAAAACAAAAATAAAAAATTAACTAATATTTAAATTAGAAATGATTAAATGTTATGCTTTTAAAATCGCATAAATGAAAATGGTTTGACATATGTGTCATGAGTGACATAAGTAATTGGTGTATTTACTATTTGTAAGACAAAAAAGGTAATAAGTTAATTGATTTTTAATACTTCAAGCAAAGGAAACTTGTTCTAAAAACGCAAAATCAAAGTAGCATCAATTTCAGTTAATTTAAATAACACTTGGTTGCCTTTGCTTGATACTGAAGTATCTTCAGGAAAGCTAAAAATCGATTAGCTTATTACCTTTTTGTCTTACAAATAATAAATACACCAGTTACTTATGACACATGTGTGAAACTATTTTCATTTTTCGATTTTAAAAGCATAAAATTTAATAATTTCTAATGTAAATATTAGTTAATTTTCATTTTTATTTTTATTTTTTAACTTAATTTTTAAGTTGACAACGGTGGCAGACTTGCCACCAAAACGTCGTTTTTTAATTAGAATTTTTGGGATTTTTGGGGGTATTTCTTTTATTTTCTTCAGGCGAGCCGGCCAGTTCATAGGGGTCAATAGGGCTAAACGAGGGTAAGCTCGTATACCCCGGGACCAGGACCGAACGGTCCCATTCTTTCAGGCTTGTACCCAACAAAAGACCATCCAATAAATGAATCAGCCTAACCAATATAGAGCATATCCTCAATGTTGTATTAAATAACGTTAGTTTATTTGTAAAGTTAAAAATTGTTCCTTAAGTTTTATTCTAAATGGCAAAAAAATTCTCTAGCCCACCTGTCCCATGGGTTTCGGACCAAAGTGCCCATAATTGTAATGGTCTCCAAGCACAGAAATAATATATATTATTTTATATTAAAATAAATAACTTAAGTGTCGCCTTAGGTTTTCCATATATTTTTAAATAACGTTAAAAATGTAATTAAAGGAAAAATGTAGAGCCGTTAAGTTTGTGAAGAATGTATTGATCCAAACTAACCGTCCTTTTGATATTCGATGGAATGCACCTAAAATTTAGTTTACTGGGCAAAATGGTCGAGGTTTTAAAATACCTAATATAGTTTAAGGATATTTTATATTTTTATAACAATTGTTTAAAAAACTACCCAAACCACTTTTTGGTATAAAAATAATTTAGGTCACATGGTCCTAGTGCCAAGCTTATTTTTTGTAAAAATAAAACGGTGATAAGTAGAAAATTAAAATGTCTTTAAAACAAGTGCTACTTGACACCCCTTTTTATTTGAGGAAAAATATTAATTGGGAGCGCACTTGGCACTAAGCTTGATGACCAAAACTACTTTTACGCCGAAAAGTAGTTTAAAGTGATATCTTTTTATCAAATTTTATCCAATCTACACACACCTCCAAAATTTTTGCATCCCATGGTATTTAAAAATGTGCTTATTTAAAAAAATAATAATAATAAAAGTAAAAAAATATGTAAAAAAACTTAAAACATTATTTAATTTTTTTAATAAAAAATGTAAGCATACAACATAACAAAACATTAATAATCTGTGCCACTTTGCTCAATGAGTTGACCAACACGTCTTGGACATACTGCGAATAAGGTTGTCAATATAACCTTGATTCATGTTGTCCCATTCCTCTTGTGCGGCTATAACCAGTTCCTGAAGGGTTACAGAAGGATTTTTCTTTCTTTTATTGCTTTAGCAATATGGTCTCACACATGTTCAATCGGATTCATGTCTGGCGAGTTCGCAGGCCAGTTCAATCGTTCGATATTTCCTTCTCGAAGCATGTTTTGTACCCTTTGAGTACAGATGTGGCATTGTCATCTAAAATAAAATTTTCACCAAATTCGTTGCGCAAGGGTTGAATGATAGGTTCGATAATGTTTTCGGCGTATATAGGCAGAGCCTGTCATGGTCCGCTCGATAAGAATAAGTGGAGTTCGCCGCCCGTACATTATTCCGCCCCAAAACATGACTGTTCCCCCTTGGTACGGAGCAACTTCTCTGGCAAAAATTAGTCATTCCAGTCTGCCTGACCCCTCCATACCCTTTCTCTGCGGCTGTCACTTACCAGGCCAAATCTTGTCTCATCGGAGAAAAGGACATTTCGCCATTGTTGTAAAAGCCAATTTCTACGCTCCTGACCCCATTGCAATCGTGCAGCAATATGTCGAGGTAAAAGCGTAGGCACTCTTAAGGGTCTTCTGGCTCTTAAATTGTTAGAATGTAATCGCCTTCGAATTGTACTTATTGAAATTCTTCTCCGGTACGTACGTAAAAAATGACTTCGAAGGGCTGGTACTGTGATTCTTCTATTCCTACGAACATAACCAGTCACATAACGGTCTTCTCTATGTGTGGTTACTCTAGGACGACCAGTTCCTCGCCTTCGGTCAACGCCACCAGTTTCTTCAAACAAAGTTATTATGCGTCTGACTGAGGTCCTGGGGATGTTAAGACAGTCCGAAATTTGGTGCTTTGACACACCTTCTTGGTGTAAAGCCACTATTCTTCCTCTGTTAAACGAAGAAATCGGATTTCCCGGCATTCTGTACAAAAATTGTTTGTGTGTATTCTTTCGATTAAAATTTAAAACTGCTATCTTTTAAAGATATCCCTTTATTTTCGGACTTTTGCTATCAATTTTTGTTTATTTCTCAATAAGAATATTTGACATTTAATTGACAATTTATGTACAAATTTTTGTCGTTTTATAGTTACGGGTTTAATAATATACCAGGGGGCCAAGAATTCTGAAGGTGTGTGTAAATATTTTGTCTTATTCAAAATATATATAGAAGGAAAACTTTTAATATCCTTGCTGTAGGTATACAGAATCAGCTCAACAAAGTCGTTTATAGGCACTGGCGGCTCGTCAGAGGAGGCAAGGAAGGCAGCAGCCTCCCCATAAATTTATAATCATAACTGCGGCAATACACAATTTTTGTTTGCAATTGTATGCAAATATTACGTATTTTATTTTAAATAGGTGCGGTACCCCAAAAAATTTCAGCTTTTTCTGTCTTTATATAGTTTTTAGGAATTTAGCCTCCTGTTCTCAAATGCACGAGCCACTGTTCATAGGCAATGTTTGGAACGTAGCCAATCTAACGCAAATTCCGGCATAAAACATTTCCGGATTGGGTGACTAATAGTGCTTATTTTGTTATTGCATTACTGATCGATATACCTATTAGAATAGCTAATATGATATACAGTTTAAATTATTACTCCTAAATTATTTTGTAGTTCAATAAATATGCTTTATTATCAATATACACATAACATAACATACCATAAACTATTTTAAGTCAGTTTATTTATGGATTTGTAACTACCATAAATATTTTTAACTGTTTCCAATTACCAGATATATAAAATGTCATATTTCATTAAGTCACATAAACTTAAATAATTACAACGTGGGTTTTAATATCTATTGTATTTAACATATCGCAATGTGAAATAAAAATTAATGGAAAAATTAATTAATTCACAAATTCTTAAGTACTTAGAAAAACACAAAATTTTTGCATGACAGGCAGTATGGATTTCGCCACAAAGATCTACAGCAGATCTTCTTTCCTTCGTATCACACTGCTGGAATAAGTCTCTTGAGTTTCTAGGTGAGTCCCAGATCGTTGCTCTTGATATATCCAAAGCTTTTGACCAGGTCTGGCATGCCGCACTTCTTAATAAACTTCCCTCCTATGGTCTTTCAACTAAACTCTGTACTTGGCTCTCTAGTTATCTATCTGATCGATCGTATATCAGTTATTGTGGACGGCCATTCTTCAAGCTTTCACCAAGTAAATGCTGGAGTCCCTCAGGGCTCAGTTCTGGCACCAACATTGTTTCTTCTTCACATCAACGACCTTCTCTCGTCCACAACTAATTCCATTCATAGTTTCGCCGACGATAGTACCCTTCACTCCAGTTTTCAGGTTCCTAAACCCATCACTAAACCTGACTTGGAAAACAAACGCAGAGCGATGCAGATATCTCTTTCGCAGGATCTTAATTTAATATTGGATTGGGGCGCCAAAAATCTCGTCCATTTTAATGCATCCAAAACACAATCATGTTCCTTGTCGCGAAAAGAGTCATCAAATACTCATCCTCTACTTATGAGCGGCCAAGTTTTACAGAGCAAGGACACCTTCAATCTTGTGGGCGTCACATTTGAAAGTAACCTTAACTGGCATAAACACATTGTATCTATAGCCACGGCAGCTTCAAAAAGCTTGGATTTCTCTTTCGAGCCAAAAAGTATTTTTCCCCTTCTAATTTATACACTTTATATGTGTCCCAAATCCGACCTCCCTTGGAATATTGTTCTCATATCTGGGGTATGGCGTCCCCCACAACCCTAAGCATTCTTGATTCTATTCAAAGAAGAGCTATTCGTCTCATTAATGATCCTTCACTTACAGAAAGGCTTCCTCTCTTGCCCATCGTCGGGCTGTGGGGATTTATCGCTTTTATAGGTACTTCCATGGCTTCTGCTCTGAAGAATTGTCCAGTATAGTTCCTCCACTCACGGTTCCCAACAGAGAAACTCGTGGTTCCGCGCGTATGCATCCCTATACGGTCCAACTGGACAGGCCCCGAACTTCCCACTTTTGTTCGTTCTTTTATCCCTAGAGTTTCTAGATGTGGAACTCTGCTGCCCGCGGAGGTCTTTCCTTCCCCCAAATCTTCAAGTATTTAAGTCCCGTGTCAACAAACTCCCTCTTACCTCGCTTAAGACACCCACGGTACGTTAGTATTTAGGCTTTTAGCCTTCGTGGTTTGTCCAAAGAATTTAAATGGCAACTATAATAATTTATCAAAAGAAATTAATTTAGTTTAGACTTATTATCAATTTTCTTATTGTCCAAGATCCCAGTGCCCCCAGACCTTCCTTATTTTCTCAGATAAAATATATCCAATAATGTATTGCCATTGACTAAGATTGTAAATAAGGTTACATTTTTTATTGGAAGTTTTAAAGCGCCTGGTATAAATTATGGCCGCCGAAATGAGTCTGGTATTAGACGAGTATTAACTATAAATTTTTAATATATATTTGCTATAAATATACATAAAAATCAGCACTAAGATTTTAAGAAAAGTAAGTACTATTTTTATCTACCTTTAGCACCTGGTACCTGTAAATTGGCCGTCGGCTCAAGCTAGAAAATATGCATACACGCATGGTATATACTAGCACTACATTATTTGATATAATTTATTTCTAAGAAAATAAGAAAAGGTCTGGAGACCTGGGATTTTGATCTATGGAATCAATATAAATATTTTACCAGGTGTTAGGCTATATATCTACATTACTTACGCTACTTCACATCAATTACAATATCTTCTTAAGAATTTTATTAAAATATCACATTTGATATTCTATATTTTAAATAGTTTTGGAGATAGGTCAAATCTAACAAAAATTTTTAATTCTTATTGGACATACTACAGAGTAAAAGCAAGCTGACTTATCTAAATATACCAAAAATTAAACATTACCTGTAATACAATACTTTAAAATAGTCCATACAGAGTGTCCAGTAACTCAACCCACAAACTTTTAGGGGTGATTCTACAACGAAAGTACAATAAAATACCTCTTATTAACATGTCCTTAAAGTTTTAGTTTTTGAACTACGGTTTGTAGGCCAATTAGGACGTGTTTTCTTTTTTACATCCTGTGACGCCCCATTTGCATCAAAAAAATAAAATTTGGCGAGAGTGAAGAGTAAAAATTTTTTTTCCAGTTCTGTCCATGTTGGGCTTAAGGTTAATAGTTTTTGGGAAAAAATGCGCCACTGCATTTGTCAAAATAAAACTATTTTTAAAATTTCTTATTTAGTTTGGAACACATTTCAACTTTATATATTTTTTATTTCATGTACCAACCGTGTCGTGTAAATAAATAAAAACCATATATGGTATGACCGAAAAACCATAATATTCTACGTAACAAACTACATCATTAACCTCTCTAAAGATTTTCATTGCTCTAATAGACATCAATAGTCCTTTAATGAGTATTTTGATATTTTCTGCGGTTTTAAAGATACCCTATCAAACCATCGAGAATGAAACTGCCTGTACTCTAAAACAAATGTTAAGAAAGTAATTATACAAATTATTTCAATACAAAATAATAAAATACCCAAATAATAACTTATTTTAAACAAAAAAAAATCTAAACGTGTTTAATTATTTATTTTGAATAAATCAGCAACAAAAGCCTTTTCGTAAGTGATCGTAACTCACGTGGATGACAAAATCCATAGGCAGATTTGCCTTTTTTGATCTTTTTTTATTAATTTAATAGAGGGGTAAAAAGCCATAAAATACAACCCCATTGAGCCGTAAGTATACTCTAGCTTGTGGAATCATCGAATTACCATTTTTACCATTACTTTTTATTCTCTCACTTAGACCCCAACATGCTATAAATCGATAGAAAGAGGTAGCGTTGCGATCCGACTGACTACGAAATGAGGCTTCTTTGACCCATAAAATCTAATGAAATTTTACTTTTTAACGTATTCACGACTAATTTTAAGGTGCACAAATTCAAATGGATTATTATCTCAAACTTTAAATTTTAAGTAATAGATGGCACAACACAATTTAAAACGTCCATAATAAGTTATTAATATTGAGTCAAATAAATAATTTTATCTTAGGTATTTAAGCAATACATATTTGGTTTAAAAAAACTAAAAAAACACGCTTTTATATGCAACCGAACTAAAAATTAGAAAATAATTTTTCATTACAAAGAGTTTGTCACTTCAGAGTAAAAAGCGTGGGGTGCATTTTACTATTTTTCATAACTTTTCCCTCATAGATATTTGCAAATAGAATAATTATAACATTTAATATATTAAGCACCCCACGCTTTTATTCTGAAGTGACAAACTCTTTGTAATGAAAAATTATTTTCTAATTTTTAGTTCGGTTGCATATAAAAGCGTGTTTTTAGTTTTTAAACTATTATTTATTTTTCATTTTTAGTTCGATATATCAATTAGTTTTTTAAAAATAAATGCTCCAGTTTATTCACTAAAAAATTCCTTCGCCATTTGTCAAGAGACACAGAGGATCTGTAAAGGAATTTATTTATCCTGGCGGTCCTAATCAGGATAACGGGATACTGTTTTTAAATTATTGCATTGTCATCGGTCCTTGATACGTGTGCAAGTTTCAAAGAAATTGAATCGCTGGAAGTTGGTAAAAATTAGGCTCAAAGATTCCGTTACATAGATAGATAGATAGATAGATAGATAGATAGATAGATAGTTACAACCCAAGCTAATAAAAGTAATAATTTTAATATTTATTTAATTATGTCGGCATTAAAGAAATCACATTCAAAAAATTGAAACAAATAATCAAGAAAATAGTGCAAGGTTTTTGTCACCAAACAATAACAGAATCTAGGTCATATTATTTTATTCAGGGTCAACAACGTGCTAAGTCAACAAAATACTGAGTTCAACTTTGTATATATACCGAAATTGTACTAATAATGGAGAGAGAAAAGAAGTTAAAAAAATATTAGATAAGAAGTAGGTAGTAAAAGTGGAGTCAAAGTATAAAGTTAAAGTTTTAGTTAAGCCCCGTACCAGGCTACCCCTAGTCGGGGGGTATGCCCGTACTAACTTTGAGTTAGTCAAATAAGTTAAGTTGGTTTCTAAAAAATGCAAAGTTAGTTTTAATGGTCCACCGGTCTCATTGTCCCAAGAAGATGAGTTCCATATCAGGTACATTGGTCCAAGTGACGTAAAGGGAAAAATATTTTTATTTCAGCAGGAAATTACGTGGCGTACGTAAGCGAAACCCTGAACGATATTTTTCAACCAGAAAATGTCCATGGAACGTTTTCTTTCCTAATGCTTTATTGATTTAATAGGCTAAAAAGCAATAAAATATGACCTTATAGAGCCATAAGTGTGTCAGCTTCAGTGGAAACATCAATTTACCATTTTCGCCATTACTTCTTATTCCCTCACTTAAGGGAGCCAAACAAGCTATAAAAGCGATTGAAAGAGTTGGCATTGTAAGCCAACTAGCTGCAATATGAGGCAGGACAAGGCGACAGATTTTATTAAATTTTATATTTTAATTTAAAATTAGGTATATATTTTACATAATTTCTAGCTTAACTTTTTTGAATCTTTTTATCATGTAAAATTTTGTTTTTGCAGAATGTGACTTTTTCAGCTGAAAATATAAGTAACTAGACGACCCGTGCGCACTTCATTGGGGGCGATAATTATGTTTTTCCGCTGGCTGGCTTGATATAGCATGTCCTAAAAGTTTTGGCACAAAACTCATTGTCTTTAATTTTAACAAAAACAAAATAATATCAAGTTGCCTTTGAAAACAAAGTTGATCTACTGTATTTACTGTCAGTTGAGATTTATTTATTTTGAAGTTTTCGCTTTTTAAGATGTCGTATAAATTAGAAATAAGAAAAAGTATCTACAAGTTAGTTGGGCGGATACCCAAAGCTGGAATCTCAAAGATATTCCCAGAATGAAAACATTCACGCATAACCATTTATAGAACAATAGCGGAGTGCGAGCAGGGAATACCATGTCTGAATCTCCCAAAAAGTGGAAGACCACGTGCATTTACCGCACAGGGTCAAGAGAGATTGAGTGAGAAGAGCAAAACTAACCAGATTGGAATGTCAACGAGGAGACTGGCTAGGCAATACAGATCTTCTAAGAGTACGATATCGTAGAATTGAGGAAGGAATGGTCTTAAATATCGAAAGAGACGTAAGTGCCCCAAATACTCTCAAGCGCAGCTTGTTCGTGCTCTACGATAAATATTGTGTGCCAAAACTTTTAGGACATACGTTAAATGCATATGCCACTATTATTTTCTAAACTTTTTATTTATTCATAATAAAATAAACCCTATAGCACACCTAATTAGTATAGCTTTTTGACTGTGAAATATTTTTCATGATCGGTTTAGTATTTTCAACGCTTAGCTCTAACAAACAAACCAACAAACCAACAATTAAAGTTACAAACCTTATTCCTTTATATTATTGATATAGAGTTAGAAAGTTTTGCATAAAATTGACTTACTTTACCTTTGGTATTCTTACATTTCTATTAATCTACCTAGGTGCCTGGCTACATGACTTTTCACAAAAACTACAATTGAGCTTTAAAGCGTTTCTAGTTAACAAAATATTAAAAAACAAAGTAGATCTAGTCAAACGACCTTTGAAGAACTGTGGTTACTTCAAACGTATTTTTATATATTTTTTGTTTGACACGTGCAGTGGCGACGCTAGTTTTCTTGGTTTTGGGGTGTCAGCCAAGGGGGTCCTACATTTTTGGGGGACAGTGGACTTAAAAAAAAAAAACACATACAAAATGTATTTTTTCTCACAATATAATACTTTAAAGTCTAACGTCAATCAAACATGCACTATATGCATTTTATTAACCTAGTAAAAATAGAAAAGCAAAAAAATGTCTATACCTATCACCTATAGTAAGAACATTTTAAAAGCGCAAATTCGGTACCCTCTTTAAAATAATACAAAAACATAAAAAAGGCCGCCTGAATAGGACCATTTTATACAAAGGCGCCGTTATCCTTACAGCGACGCGCCGATACACTATGGGATAGAAATCCATTATTTTGGCCAAAAAGCAACTTTGAAATTACGTAGTATTAGTAGATACTTCAAACTACATGTACGCAAAATTATAAAAAGATATGACGACTACTATTGGGGTGATAAGAAACTTGAAAATGTGATTTTAAGTAAACAAAAATCATACATCATTTAATCTACTTAGTTTATTATTAGCCTTGTTTAATAAAAAAAGGTAAAAAGAGTTTAAATAATAAGAGCTTTTATGTTTCCGATGCAGTCTCGCTACTTTTGTCAAAGATTTTTTTACCTTTTTCTTTATCAGTTTTTGTACTTTGCCTTCCTACTTTTTGCTACTTCTGAGTGTAAGGGACAGATACAAGATTATTTTATAATTTACAAGGTTTTCCATTTTAAAATTTAATATGTTTTGTCCAACACTGTATATCCTAAAATATGAAAAGCATTCTGATGAAAGATATGGATTCTACAAAATCTACCCAACAAAACAGTATTTTTTAATTATTTTATACGTTAAAAAAATAAAAAAGTTGGGAAAATGTCGTCTATTACGCTTCTAAGAATAATTTAAAATTATTTTTCAGATTTGGATGGTCATATTTCCGAAACCAATTGAGATAGACACATCAAATGTAGTATTATTTTAAAGCATTTTAAAAGATTGTAGATAATAATCATTGGATTACTGATTAGAATACTACCGAATTAACCAAACAAGCTGACATTTTAGTTTATTTTTGTACAATAAATAATAATAATGTTAAGAGGGGTGTAAATTTATAATAACATATATAATAAGTTTTAGGTTCCCAAAAAGCATTTGTAATAATTTATAATATTTTTCCAGTAAAAGCACCTCACTTTAAGTTAGATTGGTAAGTTTCAGAATTTTGACCAAAAAATTAATTTCTATCCCATAGTGCGATGACCAGCTGCATCAACCGGCATATCATAAATGAAATATAGCAAAGGCGGCCGCGAAGACAAGCATGCCGATTTATTTGCTTTAAACTTTTTTGTATTTTTTTTCTTATCAAAGAGCACCGAATTTACATTTTTAAACTGTTCCTTCTATACCAGGGGCTTAAACATATTTTAGGGGACTCGGACCACCCATAGCGTCGCCCCGCTAATCTGCAGTTTTTAAGTAAAAGAGTTGCCCGAACATGTTGGTGAACCACTGTTGAAAACGTAAAATTAGGATTCCTAAGTAAAATTTTTTTGTGGTTTAAAAACACTGACATGATGACAGGTCATACTTGATGGATTCAATATATCCCACTTCTAAGACCAATTTTTTCTTTGGGTTGATGAAGTTGCTTCAAACTGAATAATAGGGACAAAACGTATACGTCATTAGCGTATGTTATATTTTAAATAGGTCACATAATAAAAAAAATACATATAACAGATCTTTGTAAAGGCATTGCGTCGCTTGTTTACCCACATTTTTTTATTTATTTTATTCCATATTAAAGAAAGAACTTAACAAAAAAGTTCTATTTTTGTCAAAACATATAAAAATCAGGAAAAAAGATGTTTGTGTATGAAAGATAGATTCTAGAAAACGCTAGTTTTAGGTTTAAATCAAATAATTTGGTATAGAGAAATCATAGCAACAAAATTCATTTGTAATATTTAAATAAACATCCCTAAATATATAGGGTGTTTCCTAATTGCGGTAAGAAAATCTAAGGGCATATGTGGAGGCAATTTTATAAAGAAAAGTTCATATTAACATTGATCCGGAAATGTTTTGTTCCTAAGATACAGGGTGTTAAACTTTAAAAAAGAAAATCGGGCATTAATTAATATCTTAAATATGTCTTATCCGACTATAATAACATTTGGCTGT
Organism: Listronotus bonariensis; assembly: GCA_014170235.1. Classification (NCBI taxonomy): domain Eukaryota; kingdom Metazoa; phylum Arthropoda; class Insecta; order Coleoptera; family Curculionidae; genus Listronotus; species Listronotus bonariensis. The sequence continues at coordinate 57,015 of JACEGR010004696.1, read as the reverse complement.
GGTATTTGGTAAAATAAAAAGTTAGTTTAGCCCTAAACTAGTTTTAACTTGTAAAACCGGTGGCGGCGTGAGACACATCTTAGCTAATAGTATTGACAAAAAATGTACGCCACTGACTTTTCTGAAACTTTTATATTTTTTCCGTATGAAACACCTAAAAATACAACTTTTTGTGTAATCATATTTTTAAGTAGGTTGCTTAGTTCTTCAGAAAAAAATAAATCTGACAAACTGTTTAATCCTGGACCAAACAAAAAAACATTGGGGCATTTTTTGCTTTAAAAATTAAGTGTTATAACTTCTTTTTAGCAAATTTGTAATGACAACAAGAAATGCTTAATTAAATAACGTTTATATCTAGTTCAACAAATATTACTAAAAATATTTAGAAATTTTTAGTTTTTCACAAAAGTTTAACACCCCAATTTTCTTACCGCAAATAAGAAACACCCTGTATAAACACAAACGATAAGTGTTAAATGACTTTTATAAGTATTTCGTCACTTTTTGAATCATATATTTTTGGAAATAAAAATGTTTGTTGCGTTAGATATGTATTAAAAACACAAAATTGATTATTTTATTTTTCCAATAATATTGTGAGTAAACAAACATCGGAAAGAAACGACCACAAACATTTTCTTAAACTGGGGGTAAAGTTAATTTGTGCTCAAAAGGGTAAATTTTTTTGAACTTAAAGGTACATTAAAACATACCTTTAGAAAAAAATATTACAATTTTTGTTAATAAATTCCAAAAAACATAGCAAGCCAGCAATTATTCGAAAACGTCTAAGGCTGAAAACATAGTCGAGCGATGAGGATAGTGGCGAGCAAACAGCGCGACATCGCGTTAAAATCAAACGTGTAAAATCAAATGCATGCGTAAAGCGACGAGTTTGAAACTCGTTGCGTTACCATGTACGCATGTATTCTATTCTTGATGCCGAAGGCTTTGCGGAAAGAATTGGGGACTCAGTCCGAAGATGAACCTATGGTTATACAAAATGGTCGTCAGACCAATGATAACCTACGTGTCAATTGCCTGGGATGCAAAGACGCTACAAAAAGACGGCAATAAGGCAATTACAAAGTATACAGAGACTCGCTTGTCTATGTATTACGGGGGCCATGAAATCGACCCCTACTGCAGCACTGGAAGCGCTGCTTAATCTACCGCCACTTCACATCTACATACAGGGTGAAGTGAAAGCGGTACAATACCGTCTCAAACAAGGCCAGAGTCCTATCATAAGACAGGAAAGGGCCATACAATGGAGATTCAAGGAGGACCAAGAAGTCAACTCAGTGTGTGAGATGCCTTCAGACAAAATGGTACCAAGCTACTGGCTAAACAAAGGTTTTCAAACTTTAATACCAGACAGAAAGGACTGGGTGGCAGGGCCTCCCATTAAAGCCGACCTAATCTGGTATACAGACGGCTCCAAAACAGACCAAGGAGTTGGAGCAGGTATATATGGGGACAAACCAAGGACGAAAATAAACTTGGGTCTCGGACAACACCCTACTGTGTTCCAGGCCGAAATTGTAGCCATAGAACAATGTGCTAGGGAAATCATCAGAAGGAGCTATGAGGATAAAACCATAGTAATCTATTCGGACAGCCAGGCAGCCATCAGGGCACTCAGTTCATGCAAAATCAGCTCCAAGCTGGTGCGGGACTGCGTAATTGCCCTGGAAGAGGTGGAGTGCGTCCAACAAGCTAACCATTGCCTGGGTACCAGGACACGAAGGCCACGAAGGCAATGAAGAAGCTGATAAATTGGCAAAGGAGGGGCTGGTAGGACAATGGTAGGTCCTGAGCCCTACTGTGGTATTCCATCATGCCAGGTAAGGTCATCCATTAGATCATGGATTATGAGGGAATCACAAGACTGGTGGAGGAGAACACCAGGACAGCGTCAGGCGAAAGTGTTCATCAAAGCTTACTCGCCAGAATTTACAAAAGACCTTCTGAATTATAACCGGAAGGCAGTAAGAATAATAGTGGGTCAACTGACAGGTCATTGCAGACTGAATAAACACCTGGAAACTATGGGCCTGGCAGAAGAAAACCTATGTAGGTTCTGCCAGGAGGAGGAAGAAACCGCAGAACACGTATGGTGCTACTGCGAAGCCCTTTGTCGTCTGCGGTTTGCAAGGCTGGGTGAAGAAAAACCTAAAGTGGCAAGATATACCAAGGGGCCAGTTTCAAGCTTGTGGAGTCTGATTAAACAGACCGGCTTGGATAGCGTGCTCTAACCTATGGACGGAGAACACACAATAAACCTGAGCAGGTTGCAGTGTTAGAGGATATGCAATCCACCTCCTAATCTAATCTAATCTAATCTAATTCTATTTTACGCATTTGATTTCGACGCGATGTCGCACCCGCCGCTATCCTTGTCGTTTCACAATATTTTTAGCCCTAAGATTAATTGCGGTGCTCATCGTATATCGGTAATGGACTATGTAAAATAAAAAATAGTTCGTTCCCTAAATATGTAAAACATTATTTTTCTTAAGAACCGCTGAGAGGGTAAAAATTTAATTTTTTACTTTTGGAAAAACATTATTAAACGCGTTTTTTTTGGAAAAAATCGGCTTCTGTGTGTTAATAAAAAATAGAAATTTAAGGAAATTTAAAAAAAAATATATAAAAACTTTGAAAAAAGAAACCTTGTAAATTAAGTAAAAAAATATTGTTAGGAATTTTAAAAGAATCAGTTCAAAAGTTCTAAAGTTATGATGGGCACCGACTTAAAAAACGTGTGTTGTGGAAAAAGCGCTTTAAACTTTTAAGAAAAAATGTTTATGAAAATCCAACAAAAAGTTTATGAAAATCCTGGGTATGCTATAAATGATTTACGTGTATCCTTTTAAATTTAAAAAAATAAAAAATAAAACAAATACTAAATGCACAAATTCTGGATTTTTAGTGTTTTTTTTCTTTTTTAACGCATACACAATATGGATATCCCCTATTTTTAAGCCATTTTTAAGCCTAATTTTAAAAATAGGGATTTTTGTCTGTATGATTATAAAATATCAAAACAAATAAAGGTCACAACTGTATTTTGCTTTAAATTTAGTTTAAATTAACAAGATAATTTACGTTTCTTTATTTTAACTTTTTATATTTTTTACACACTAAATAAAGCCTTAATATTTTTACCTATGAATAATTCTCTAGGTTTCTTACATTTAATGGATAAAAGTATTTCAGTAAAGCCCGTAATAGTATAAAATTTTCCATTTTTGCCGTTTTCAATTTATTACTCTGGTGGTCGGTGGGTTCAACAAGCTTTCTGAAGATTTACCGCTTATTTTAAAGAAAAAAAATTTGATAAATGGCAAAAATAAAAGGTTTAAATTTTATAGCCTGTGAAATATCCAAATTACTTTTTACATAATATGAGTTATCATTATTTTTTAAAATATGGGATATTATGCATGTGTTTAATTTTCTGTATTTAAATGGTACCATTTCACATAGCGACAGATGGCCTTTAAAACCAGCCATAAATAGCCACTATAAACTAAATAGAATAAAAAATCCAATATTTTATACAAAAAATTCGAAGCCGATCAATCCTAATTGTGTCCTAACACGTTCGTAGATTTTATTTGATCGATTATACGCAAGGTAATTAGAAAGAAGGTGGTCCAACTTTCAAAATGAAAGTTGGGCCACCTGGATCCATACTCACCACATCTATCAACTGTCAAAGTTGATAGATGTGACGTCAAAGAGATACTTTTTTAAATATAATTTAAATTTTAAATTCGTTAAAAAATTACTTCAATGACGTCAGATATACCAGCTGTTTACTGTCCACCTTCTCTCTATGCACCTTAATCAAAATGTCTCTATTATTTTAATATAAAATATGTTAGAAATATTTTTTTTATGATGGGTTCTATCTAGGCCTTATTATAAATATTAGAAAACAAGTAAAATTATGGTTTAATTTATTTAAAAATGTTTTATTTTTATACTAATTGGTGAGTAGCCTTGTCCACCCTAAGTGAGTATAAGAATTAGGCATATAATAATATATACAGGGTGTTTGGAAAATGCGTTAGAAAATTTTAAGGGTCATTCTGCAATGAATAATAATGTTAGTAAGTCCTTTGACAAAATGTCGAAATCTCCCTGGTTACCAAGTTACAGAAGTTAAAAGTTCAATTTTTATTTTTGTTTTTTTCGCCATATTGCATTTATTTTTTAACCAATCTAGTTGACATTTGGCACACAAATCAAGCTTTGCAGATTTTAAAATTTGAAGATTAAAATACTTTTTTATACCGCCAGAGGGCACTTTACCTGAAACTTAAAATTTATATACATCATAACGTTTTTATTTTGACAGATATCGCAAAGCTGATGGCGCCATTTTATAGACAATCAAAAACTTAAAAAATAAGATACTCTTATTAAAGTCGATAAACCCAACCATTTAGGCTTTTTCCTTAAAAAATGACACATTGATGTGAAAAAGGTGAGCCAAGTTCAATACTAAAATTATGCTTGGCTGTGGGCCGCGCCGCAAAAAGAATAAAGGTCCAAATGAGTGCCAAGTTCTGTACAAAATCCAAATATGTATGATGTCTTAAAGTAGGTTAGAATTAACTTGGCCAGTTTTTATCAGAATTAAAAACATATTTAAATAAGTTGAATAACTTTATAAAATGATTAATGTAATGAAAATTTACCAAGTCAAATATAACTTTACTTTCAGATTTCATACATATTTGTATTTTGTACAGAACACTGGCACTCATTTAGATATTCATTCTTTTACGGCGAAGCCCACAACTAGTATTGAACTTGGCTCAACCTTTTCACATTAATAAACTTTTTTTCTTAAGCACCTTAGATATAGGCCTTAAAAGACGCCGTTGAAAATCGGTTTTTCTTAAACAAATTTTATAGTCCCTGTCTCTGTCTCCCCCGTGGCGCAGTGGACAGAACTTTGATTTTCTAAGCCAGAGGTCGCCGGTTCGATTCCCAGAGAGGGGGACATCTTAAGGTAGTAGTTATTTAAAGATAACGACCGTGATGGCACTACCGCGTTATCTAAAAGGTGCTGTGAAATGCATAACTGCATGTTTTAGTACTTAGACAACGTTGACGGAACAGGGGGAATGATGGGTTAAACATCTAATAACCTGACACCAACGGTACTCTGGTATTTAGGCATATGCCTTCGTGGGATGTCACAAAGATTTTAAAAAAATAGTACTTGGTATAATAGATTAATTTTTTATTAAAACAGATATGACCAAGGACTCCTTAAAATGATCTCCCCTCTTAGAACATTTGCATTCTTTAGGGCGCCAGGGGCGGACTAACCCTTACACAATAGTTCTATAATATTTGAATTTTGTACAGAACTAGGCACTCATTTAGATCTTCATTCTTTTGGCAGCGAAGCCAAGCATAGTTTGGTATTAAATTTGGTTCACTTTTGTCACATTTAGGTAATTATGGGATTACTTATCCCATCCCATAGGGGTATGCAAAATTCGTTCGAATCAAATCGAATCGAATATTACAATTCGATTCGAAATTCGAATCGAATAATTCGAATTTCAAAATTATTTGAAATTCGAAGAATAATTCGAAAATTTTTGAACAATTCACGAAGAATGCGAATTATTCGCTAATTATCATATTATAAATGGATTCTCTATTTTATCCAATTGAGATTCCATAACATCGGGCATCAAAATATTCTACTGACCCATAATATCCTTTTTGATTAAAAATTAGTTATCCGAATAAGACAATTGCTTAATTTTAATATATAATAATCCAAGTCGGTAACAAAAACTCTAGATAATATTATACTAGCAAGAGGTCTTCATAGTTTATTTTTCCTTTAATAATTAAATAAAAAATGCCGTGTAGCACAAAACTGTGAATTTCGGCAACAGTATCATTATCTGTTTAACCGCAGCATTAGAAGAGGTTTATTTTTTTTGCTTGATAATTTATGTCCGACAGAAATTCTGGCTAATGTAAACAGTCAAAAATGTATTCCATTTTTATTCTATTTTCAGTTTTTGCTTCTACATCGTAAAGTATTCAGGCATCGTCAATTGGTTTTGGCACAACCTTCTTAAACTCTAAGCCGTGAAGTAAGAAAGGCAACGTTGCAAACAACACTGTACAGTAGGAATATTAAAATGAGTTCCTAATAGATTACATTCTAAATATAATTAATTTTTCAAGTGTTTTAAACAAAATATAAGTATTATTTTATTTTTAGGATATAGACAACATATAGGTATAATTTTAAATACTATAGTTGCCCTAAAAGCAATAATGTGTCTGCAAAACTTATCAGGAACTTTTCTGCCTTATACAAATTTGTTGGTAAGGATTTAAAAATTTCAAATTGTTATGATGTTTTCTACCCCGCTTTATGCATTTTTTGCGAGCAGACCAATGTAGCTTTTAAAAGTTAACTAAACATTTATTATTTAGTAATACTTGCAACACTTAAAATGAATTTAAAGCATGTGTGTTTAATTATAAATATAAAAAGCTTAATAATATAGCGTATTACATAAGATACGCTTTAAAATAACAAACGTTTTAAATTAGGTTTTCCACTATATTTACCCTAAAACCGCCTTTGGTAAATAACTTTCAGAATATCTATATAAATAATATTTTTGGTGAACTTACCAGGATATTTATGCGCATTAGTTGATATAGTCCTTAGGATATTGCTTGTGGTAAATAATTGTTTTTGGTGCACTATACACGCTATTGATATAAAATAAAACCAATTTTTAAAAACACACTTAGTTAATTAGTAGCCCGTAAAATATATTTGTCCATTTACCGTATAGGTACTACTTTTACTTTTAATAAAAAAACACTTATCCGGTCAATAGCGCACAACCAGGCTTTCCTAATTTCATCGTTTAAGGGGAAATAAAATGTTGTTTGATAACTTTCTGTTTTAATATAACTTGGGTAATTCGTTTTGCAGCCCAAAACGCAACACGTTCGTGCCATAATGTATGCCATACGCACCAACTATACGCGGACATTTAAACGTAAAAATAACGATTAACATATTGCCATTGCTCCTATTTTTTAAATATAACAATTAATAACTTATTTTTCTTTATATAATAAATACACGCTACGATTTAACTTTTAAAAACAGAAAAAAACCTTTTAAGCAATCGTTTAAACTTGTTTCTGTTTACTTCTAAACATTAGTTAACATTCCTATTGTGCTGTGTTGCCAGATTTCTCCTTCACGGCTTAGAATTTAAGAAGGCTGTGGTTTTGATCAAAAAATAATGTCCGGTAGAAATTTTTTATTGTTTACATTAGCCAGAATTTCTGTCCAACATAACTATCATGCAATATATGTCAGATGTTAATCCACCATTACAGATAAAAGTTTGTGTATATTTTACTAACCATGCATAGTATTTAACCACTAAGCTGGTTTGGTTTTCAACTGGCTTTGAAATTTTACGAGTACTAAATTCGTTTTAGTTTAAAACTATACTGTTTAAAAGCCATTTATTTTGCTATAAAGTTTAAAGTTTTTCAATTCTGTTTTATACAATGTATGAAACAAGAGCCGTAAGTCTAAGTTACTTATCACTGACTTAGCTGGCTTCTATGAATTTGGAGTTTACGTTAGGCTTAAGCTGCTAAATAATGTGCTTGTAAAAAAAAGAGTCAGCTTTAAATTTTTTTCATCATAGCATTTTTAAATTTGTACCTTACTTAATTTTATTTATGTCATTTCTTTTTAGTGGTTTTGTTGATCTTTTTTTTATAAATCTTTGGACTAACCACGAAGGCTAAAAGCCTAAATACTAACGTACCTTGGTGTCTTAAGCGAGGTAAGAGAGAGTTTGTTGGCACGGGACTTAAATACTTGAAGATTTGGGGGAAGGAAAGACCTCCGTGGGCAGCAGGTTCCACAACCTAGAAACTCTAGGGATAAAAGAACGAACAAAGTGGGAAGTTCGGGGCCTGTCCAGTTGGACCGTATAGGGATGCATACGCGCGGAACTACGAGTTTCTCTGTTGGGAACCGTAAGTGGAGGAACTACACTGGACAATTCTTCAGAGCAGAAGCCATGGAAGTACCTATAAAAAAGCGATAAATCCCCCACAGCCCGACGATGTGCAAGAGAAGGAAGCCTTTCTGTAACTGAAGGATCATTAATGAGACGAATAGCTCTTTTTGAATATAGAATCAAGAATGCTTAGGGTTGTGGGGATCGCCATGCCCCAGATATGAGAGCAATATTCCAAGGGAGGTCGGATTTGGGACACATATAAAGTGTATAAATTAGAAGGGGAAAAATACTTTTTGGCTCGAAAGAGAAATCCAAGCTTTTTTGTAGCTGCCGTGGCTACAGATACAATGTGTTTATGCCAGGTAAAGTTACTTTCAAATGTGACGCCCACAAGATTAAAGGTGTCTTTGCTCTGTAAAACTTGGCCGCTCATAAGTAGAGGATGAGTATTTGATGACTCTTTTCGCGACAAGGAACATGATTGTGTTTTGGATGCATTAAAATGGACGAGATTTTTAGCGCCCCAATCCAATATCAAATTAAGATCCTGCGAAAGAGATATCTGCATTGCTCAGCGTTTGTTTTCCAAGTCAGGTTTAGTGATGGGTTTAGGAACCTGAAAACTGGAGTGAAGGGTACTATCGTCGGCGAAACTATGAATGGAATTAGTTGTGAACGAGAGAAGGTCGTTGATGTGAAGAAGAAACAATGTTGGTGCCAGAACTGAGCCCTGAGGGACTCCAGCATTTACTTGGTGAAAGCTTGAAGAATGGCCGTCCACAATAACTGATATACGACGATCAGATGGATAACTAGAGAGCCAAGTACAGAGTTTAGTTGAAAGACCATAGGAGGGAAGTTTATTAAGAAGTGCGGCATGCCAAACCTGGTCAAAAGCTTTGGATATATCAAGAGCAACGATCTGGGACTCACCTAGAAACTCAAAAGACTTTTTCCAGCAGTGTGATACGAAGGAAAGAAGATCTGCTGTAGATCTTTTGTGGCGAAATCCATACTGCCTGATCCAACTTAACTTATCAGGACTCAAAAGTGATTGGATATGCGTAGTTATTTTTGCTTAAAACAATTTTTTATAACAAAATCAATGCTTTTCTGATAAAAATTCAAAACATTTATCACGAAAAAATTTTTAAATTTTATTAACCATAATTTTGTAGTGTCGGCTTTAAGTAAAAAATTATAAATACAAAATTGAGATAATAAAATTTCTACAAGAATCGACTGAAAAGGAAAATCGCATAGTGCAAAATATTTAAAAAAATAAGTACAAGTACTGAAAGTGCCACTTTTACGCACGAGACAGCAGGTCAGGCAGTCAAGTACGTAAAAGGCACCATCGTTTTTTTCGTGTGGTCTTCCTATGTTATTACAATGTAGAATTTTTCAAATTATTTTAGCAATCTTTTTTATTTGATAACGATATTGTAGAAGTGCATTAAAAGTTACTAGTCCACCATCTTAGGTGTTCGGCCATGATGCATTTAAAATGAAGTCACTTTATTTATCGAGTTACTCTGAGCAAGCCCTTTTATTTGATATCCCTATTGTAGGAGTGCATAAAAATGACTAGTCCGTCATCTTGTGCATTCCTCCATATTGGATTTAAAGTCGTCACTGTATTTGTTGGGTTACTTTCAGCCAGCTTTTTCATTTAATAACCCTATTGTGGAGGGGCATTAAAAATACCGAGTCCCCTTTTTTTTAAAGTAACCGGTCCGCCATCTTAAGTAAGGGTTCCGTCATGTTAGATTTAGAATGACGTCTCATAGCTATTCTTGCGTTGTCATTAGGGCTAAAAGTGTATACTAAATTTTAGCTTAACTGGTTAAAAAAACTTCTAAATCGAGTTGCAAGATTTTACCCTCACTTACATACATACATAGCAAGTTAAATAAAAGCTTTTAAACAGGCGAAGAAAGCAGCACCTATTTTATTTATATTGCTTTTGTTAAAAGGTCAGTTTAAAGTTTAAAGCATTTCTTTTTACAATTACTTTTAAAATTATTTAATTTTATATTTATCATTTAAAAATAATAATTCTCATATTTTAAATGAATTTTCAAATAATAATATTTAAATATTAATAAAAATGGTAATTAAAATTTAAATTACTATATTTTCTATTCAGCAATCACGTCAGTTAATATTGAAAATTATTAGAAAATTATAATAATATCAATCATAAAAACATATTTTGTAAATAATTAAATAGAGCATGCAATTTGAAAAACAAATAGGCTTTTAATTATTCATAAAATGGAAATACTATTTTGTTTAAAAGCAAGTCTCTTATCAAATATATAGGGTGTCTAATAAGGAAAGGCCAAAAAAGATAGAAGTGATAGAGTGAGCCAAAATGATGTTAGTACTTTATAAAAAAAAAAGGTTTATCTTTTGTTACGGAGATATGGACCTTCAAAATAGGTATAAAATAGTTATTTTTGTACCAGGGGCGTCAAATAGCACTTTTACTAGCGCGGCTAAAAGCTGTGGGCGTAAAGTTCTTTACACCAGAGGTGCAACAATATTTTTGTACGACTCAAATTAATATACAAGCAATTTCTCTAGTTAGGAGAAAATTTACCAGCCTTTGTTGTCACAAATTGTAATCAGTATAGTTATAACATATGTTAAAAAAATAAAATGGGGCATTATTTAATTTTATCATTGTTTTATAAATTTATAAATGTGGGCGTTTTTAATACTTTTTGCCCTAGGACGTAAAAGTGCTCTTTTACGCCCTCATTTATAAATGAGGGCGTAAAAGTGCTTTTACGCCCTCATTTATAAATGCGGGCGTTTTCTGAAACTTTTTGCCCTAGGGCGTAAAAGTGTAATTTCACGCCCCCAATTGGGAGCGTAAAGTTGTATTTTACGCCTGGTCGTACAAAAATAAATATTATTAAAATTAAATTTTGACTTGTTTCCACAGTACCAATGATATTTGGGCTACTAAATAACCTTATGGTAATGCAGCAAATCGAAATTATACAGGATGCGGCAATTGCTTTTTAATTTATTGTATACATTTTTGGTACTGGTGACAAATTCAAAATTTTTCTTTGACCGTTTAATTCCTTTATTATTTTTGTACCAAAAAGGTATACCTAATTTGAATTAATATCTTGGATCGTTTAGCATAAAATCACATTTGAAATCCAGACAGACCAGCATTTTGTATGTAATAAAAAATTTAATTTTTATGATAAAGTAGTTATTAAAATGTAGTAATATTGTTAAAAACGATTTCTGTGAGCTTTTTAAATTTTATAATACAGTTAAAAACTTTTTAAGAATTTTCTCATATTACTCTAAAAATTATTTAAAAAAAAATGAATGTTTTATTACTTACAAAATGCTGGTATCCCCTACTTTATTATAATTCAAATAAAGTTTTTTTGTAAAAAATGATAAAGGAATTGAACGGTTAAAGCCAAACATCGCATTTGTCACCAGTGTTAAAAATGCATACATTAAATGCAATAAAATCGTCGCACCCTGTATAGTTCCGACGTACTGAACACTGAACAGCCGTTTTCCTATGAAAAGATGCATTACTATAAGGTTATTTAAAAGTCCAAATATCATTGGTACTGTGGAAACAATTCAAAAGTTATTGAAACAGGTTTTTTTATACTAACTTTAAAGATCAATATCTTCCTAACGACGCACGACAAAACTTTTTTGATGATTATGAATTTTCCAAGTTTGGTTTAAATGAATGAAATGAATGAAAAGTCTATATTTGTCCAGAAATAATCAATTTCACATAATAATGCCCATTGGGCGTAGGACATGTCATATATAAATACTTAAAAACCAGTAGGTATAATATACAAAAAATAAAAAATATTAAAAAACATAAAGATTGAGCTGACAACAAAGAGCATCGTCACACATTAAAATATAATTTAAAAATTACACATTAAAATAGCAGATCCAACACAAAGATAATGCTATAATACTAAAATAAGGCATTAGTTTATAGTAATAAACACATATTAAAAATTATTAAAAGTCAAAAACATAGGTTTAATATTTACAGAGAAAATCCTTCGGCTCTATATTGTCTTTCGGAAACTCATCCACCTTGTAATAAGCCTTCAAAATCAGTAGCCATTTCAAATGTTTTTTAAAAATTTTACATTTTCGTTTCTGATATTAACAGGAATCTTGTTGTAAATTTTAATTATTGATGAATGAAATTATTATTATATAAAATCAATAGTGTTCAATCAATTAAGTAATTTTCCTGCTTATATATAAAATTTATCTTTTTATCAACATTTTATAAAGTACTAATAATATTTTAGCTCACTCTATCACCCCTTTTTTTACCTTACCTTTCCCTGCCACCCTGGTCAATGTGGTTTATTAAGCACATACAATAAAAGTAATTTGAAATGGAGGGTGTCCGAAAAGTCAACGATAATACTAAAAGTCCTGATGAAGAGAATTCCAAAATAATAAAATAATCTTGGTAAAAAAATTGAGATATAATAAATAAAGTTTTTACAATTTTAAATTGCTCTATACCTATGTTATATTAGGGCTTCTGCTTAAATAAGGTTAAAGTTTTCATAAAGATAACTTTTTTCTAAATATTAAAAATACGAAAGTTTAGTATAGTTAAGTAAGATCTTTTTAGCAAGAAATTTTAGTTTAGTGTGAGTCCTTGATCTGTGTGTTGTGTGTTAAGTGCAGTGGCCAGTTTTTCAACTTTTCCGCCATAAAAGATGGTTATCCTTCGCTCCACCATCCATGGTGTGGTAATTAAAATTTTTATCCTAGTTGACAATTTTGACGAATTTCCAGTGTTAATAGAGAATTATTGCAAGTTGCCTTATTCTTCTTCTTCTAAAGGTGCCTATCGTCTAATGATGTTGGCGACCACATTGGTCCATCTTACCCTGTTCACTGCAGCTCGGAACAGTTCAGTTGATGTTAGGCCGGTCCATTTTCTAAGATTGGCCAGCCAGGATATACGCCTGCGTCCGGGGCCTCGCTTGCCCTCAATCTTGCCTTGCAAGATGAGTTGTAAAAGTTGGTACTTATTATTCCGCATGATGTGGCCAAAGTAAGTCATTTTTCTATTCTTTATGGTAGTTATAATTTCTTTGTCCTTTCCGAGTCTTTCGAGAATCGTAATGTTGGTTGTATGGTGGATGTACGAAACTCGTAGTATGCGTCGGTAGCACCACATTTCAAATGCCTCTAAGCGTTTTGCTGAGGCCTCGGTAAGACTCCAACTTTCTACCCCATGGAGAAGTACACTAAACACGTAGCATCTAAGAATTCTCATGCGTATGTTGATGCTCAGGGAGACGTTACATAGTACTTTTTTAAGGCGTTTAAAAGCACTTCTGGCTTTTTCAATTCTAGTCCATATTTCATAACTGTGATCCCAAGTGTCACTGATATTGCAGCCCAGGTAACATATTTTCTCTACTCTCTCCAATGGTGTATCGTTTATCGTAAATTGGGCGTTTATGTTAGTGTTCTTGCTAATGATCATTACTTTAGTTTTCTTGCAGTTTAGCTTTAGTCCATATTCGTTGCACGCTTCCACGACATTATCTATAATTCTCTGTAGCCCCTCTGCACTATCTGCCAGCAGTACAGTGTCATCTGCATATCTAATATTATTTATGAGTTGGCCATTAACTGCAATACCGTCCTCTGATTCATCCAATGCCTTTCTGAATAGATGCTCCGAGAATATATTGAACAATGCAGGTGACAAAATACAACCCTGTCGGACTCCCTTTCCGACTGCAAATATATCGGACAGTTCGTTTTCGAGGCGAACTGTTGCCTTTTGTTGTAGGTACAGGTTTGAGATTAACCTTATATCCTTACCGTCCATTCCCGATGTTTTTAGGATATTAATCAGCTTTTCGTGTGGTACCTTGTCTAATGCCTTCTCAAAATCAATGAAGCATGCAAATACGTCGCAGTTGACATCCCTCGCTCTTTGTATTAGTACTTGCAAGCTAAAAAGAGCTTCTCTTGTTCCAAGGCCCCCTCGGAATCCGAACTGTGCTTCACTGAGATGTTCTTCTAATTTGTTGTAAATGCGAGAGTGAATAAGATTGAGAAATATTTTAAGTGCGTGGCTCATTAGGCTAATCAATCTGTGGTCCTCGCATTTCCTAGCGTTCGGTTTTTTTGGAATTGTTGCCTTATTAAGCTCGGGTATTATTAATACCGGCCTTATTTAAATAGTGCTTGTACCCATAATTTAAAGTTATTACAAATCTTGTTGACAGTGCCATTAATCTAAAAAAATATAAACAAAAATCTAAGTAGTTTTTCTAAATTGTTTTGTGTTGTAGGGCTGTGTTTTACACAGTTACAGAAATACATTTGAAAAAGCAAGGTTTTAAGTATTTTTACTTTCAAAAACTTTTAAATTTTGTGGTCGGCAGCCGTTCGGCCAGTTCCGGAAGTTAACATAAGACCAAAGTAGGGCACGACCCAAAACCGACATAAATAAAGCCAGGCACTATCCTTATCCCACGATGCATCTGCGCAAGCACAGATGTCAAAATAAGGTTGGTATTATTAGTGCCTGGCCTTATTTTACTGTGCAATATTTGTCTAATATATCGAAATCGAACTCTTTTCATCCCCAAGCAAAATTCATTTTAGAATCCAAATTTTTACATTTTTTATAATAGAATCAACTTAGGAATACAATCTAAATTTATTTCTTATATTTATTTCTTTGGCTTTTATTGTAATATCAATAAAAAATGATTTTTTAGTAGTAATAAATATATTCAAGCTCTTGTGATATTGGAACTTTTTTAAAAGCTGGTTTTAATTTAAAATTTCCTTTCTAGTAGGTTTATTTTTAAATTATTTCTCTGAAAGCCATAGAACCTTTAAAGGCAATAACAAAAATTGCCATTTAGACCATCTGGCTGCAAAATAACTGCACAACATTGCGTCTCAAGTGGATGAAATTGAAAAGCTTGTTATTTTTCCAATATTCCAAGAATCATTAAAGCCCGTAATATTAAAAGATTGTTATACAAAATCCATTTTCTCTAAAAAGGTAAATTACCAATAAACTAATGGTAAAAAATATTGGTGTGCCAGCAACAGAATATTAGTAAATTCTTCCGAAATTGGTAGAAAATGTAGTAGTATATTGGGCACTGTAGGAAATAGAAAGATAGTTAAGTGAAGAAAGTTGTAGGGTATTAAGTTGTTAATCTTGTTCCGTTTTGGTGACTGCTATATCTTGTTCTGTTTTAAAGATATTCTAAAAAACCTAATATGTTCATTTCTGATAAAGTGCTGTAGTTTTTTTTAATTTCATCTAGTTTCTAAAAATAAAAAAGTTTATATTAAAAAAATTGAAAAGAAACTATTAGGCTGTTTTTGTACACTGACGTTTTTGTATTCGTTTCCCGTTTGACGTTTTCAGTTAGAAGATAAAACAACAACTTTTAATTTGTCAATTTATATTTTTGGTTTGCCGTTTTCATGTACCATATCAAAAACCGAAACGTCAAATGGCAAACAGAAACGTGGATCTATAAATTTAGCTTAAAAATCCTTTTAAAAAGCAAAACAATTGGTTTTTCGGCTGGACTTTTAATACTGATTACTTTTACCCTTACGCACGCCCAAAAGTTCTTTTTTAGCGTTTCTTGTTTTTTTTTACCGACAATTTTAATATAGGTTTGTTAAAAAACTATTAAATACAACCTTAACTAGCACTTTTCTGTCATTGTTTTTTAAACTAGTTATATAAAACCAAAATTAAAATACGATCTTTCCACTGTAAAAGGCTTTGCAACATTTACTAAATAAATACAGGGTCCGGCATTAAAACTTTCTTTTTTTCATAGATAAAAAATAAAAACATATATTGCACATTTTTATTTATTTTTTTATTAGCATTAGACAATAACATGGAAAGTTTGAAATCGAGTTGTTTTAAATAGAATATTTGACAAGTGTCTACCATTACTGTCGATACATTGCTGTAACCGATTTCTGAATTGTGCGTGGACCCTTTCCAGCATATCATTCGGTACGTTGGCTATCTCGTTACGAATATTGTTTTTTAATTCTTCCAGGGTTTGCAGGACGGTTGTTATACACTTTTAATTTGAGGTAGCCCCTTAGAAAATAATCACATGGGGCTAGATCTGGCGATCGTGCGGGCCATGGAACGTCACCTCGGTTTGAGATAAGTCGCCCTGGAAGATCTCAAAACCGACTGTCGGACTGCCTCGATATTTGCGGGTGATCTTACTGTCCGTGTTGCTCCTGGTCTCTTGCGGGACACATTTCCATCTGCTCTAAAAGCCTCCACCCATAATAAAATGGATCTCTGGGCTGGAACAGCACCTCTAGGGGTTATATTGTACTGAACGCTGCACGGCGATGATCGACCGGCCTTGTGAAAAGTAGGTCTTAATGGCGAACGTGCGTTGCTCTCGTGCCCAAAGCATTTTTACGACTGACGACAATTAACAAACAAATCTCCTCACCAACGCTCTCTGTTAAGCGCACTAACGCGCTGCAACTAGCTCCAGTCGCGCCACCATGTATCATTGAAAAAAGAAAGTTTTACTGCCGGACCCTGTATTTGATTGGGGAAATTTTGTTTTTTCCAGTATCGTAAATCCGAGGCACCTATGGTGCTAAGTATTTCTTAGGCATCGAGACGTTGTGGGCTGTCTTGAAGAAAATAAAATCCGTCAAATTGGAGCTTATCCAAAATTTAAATTATAAATGGTTAACGAAAAAAAAATGAATTTAGCTAAAAGTTAAAAATGACATTAAATAAGCAATATTTCGTTAAATTTCATTATTTTAGCGGTTTTTGTTTTTGAGATAAAAAAATAAAAACCGAAATTTTTTTCCTTTATTTTCGTACCGCAATATCTCCCTAATGGTTTACCCCTTTAAATAAAGAATCACCCTTTAAAATTTGTTTAATTTTGCTGTACCCTGTATAGTAATAAATATTTTAAAAAGGAGATTTTATCCAAACATCAACACCACTTGGTGCTACAAACTACATTGCAATTAAAATAGGAATATGTCGAAAAATCCATTAATTTAAAACCATGGGCTTAACAATACACACTTTTCTTAAGAAGTAAACACGTGCTCTGAAAGCACAAAGTTTCTAGGGGAAATGGCCGCGGTGTGGACAAATTGTGTTTTCAACTTCCTGGGGAAAAGGGAAAACTTACCCTTCCATTGGGTGGCCGAATAAAAGTATTTTGATCCCACTTACAAACTCTTATGCTTGACATATAGTTAAGGGCCTGCTTTTTCAATTATAAATGGGTAAATTTTTGTATAAAGTTATTTAATTTAACTGTTACCTAAAAGTAATAAAAAATCTATTTTAAAGAAGCGTATTAAAATAAAAAAAAGCCCTTTTTAAAGCCAACAAACCAATGACACCACTCTATAAAATAAGACTATTATTAGACTCAGAGGTGTAATATATGTTTTTTTGTGGTTCTGCCCCCTAAATACAAATTTGTTTTAATGTTTTAGCCATTAGGTTTTTCCAAACCCTAAAAACAAAACAAAAATATCAAATTTGACGGTTTTAGGTATGGAGATTATCAAAGATTAGGGAGTGGTAAAGCAAAACTGACCAACAATTTTTCTTTCGGGGCTCGATTTTCAACTTAGGAAGTAGATATATCTGATGAAAATGGTATAAAAATATACAAAAACGTTATCTTTGGTAATTTTTTGACATTTTCATATCGTCTGCGAGACTTTTTTTTATCTATGGACAATCCATGAAGGCTGAAAGCCTAAATACTAACGTACCGTGGGTGTCTTAAGCAGGGTAAGAGGAAGTTTGTTAACACGGGACTTAAAAACTTGATGATTTGGGGAGGAAGGAAAGACCTCCGCTGGCGGCAGGTTCCACAGTCTAGAAACTCTAGGGATAAAAGAACGAACGAAATGGGAAGTTCGGGGCCTGTCCAATTGAACTGTATGGGGATGCTTACGCGCGGCACCACGAGTTTCTCTGTTAGGAACTGCAAGAGGAGGGACTATACTGGACAATTCGTCGGATCAGAAGCCGTAAAAGTATCTATAGAAGAGCGATAGATCTCCCACAGCTCGACGATGAGCAAGAGAAGGAAGTCTTTGAGTAAGTAAAGGATTATTAATAAGACGAACAGCCCTTCTTTGAATGGCATCAAGAATTCTGAGGGTTGTAGGGAATGCCATTCCCCAGACATGAGAACAATATTCCAGGGAGGGTCGAATTTGGGACACATACAAAGTGTATAAATTGGAAGGAGAAAAATACTTTTGGCTCGGAAAAGAAATCCAAGCTTTTTTGAAGCCGCGGTGGCTATAGATACAATTTGTTTATGTCAGTTAAGGTTATTCTCAAATGTGATGCTCACAAGGTTAAATGTGTCCCCGCTCTGCAAAACTTGGCCACTCATAAGCAAAGGATGAGTGTTTGATGATTTTTTCGCAACAAGGAACACGATTGTGTTTTGGATGCATTAAATTGAACGAGATTTTTGGCGCCCCAATCCAATATTAAATTGAGATCCTGTGAAAAAGATATCTTCATCGCTCTGCGTTTGCTTTCCAAGTCGGGTTGAGAGATTGGTTTGGGAACCTGAAAAGTGGAGTGAAGGGTACTATCGTCAGCATAACTATGAATGGGATTGGTTGTGGAAGAAAGAAGGTCGTTGATGTGAAGAAGAAACAAAGTTGGTGCCAGCACTGAACCCTGTGGCACTCCAGCATTAATTTCGTGAAAGCTTGAAGAGTGGCCATCAACAATGACTGATATACGTCGATTTGAAAGATAGCTGGAGATCCAAGAGCAGAGTTTAGTTGGAAGACCGTAGGAGGGAAGTTTATTAAGAAGTGCGTCATGCCAGACTTGATCGAAAGCTTTAGATATATCAAGAGCAACGATCTGGGACTCACCTAGAAACTTAATAGACTTGTTCCAGTTGTGTGAAACGAAGGAAAGAAGATCTGCTGTAGATCTCTTGTGACGAAATCCGTATTGCCTGTCATGTAAAATTGTTTTTCTAAGTACCTAAGAATTTGCGAGTTAATGGATTTCTCCATTACTTTACAAAGCATTAAAAGGAGTGAAATGGGTCTATAAGTCAGTACCCCTCCAATCGTTTAATATGTTCGGTATTTTTTCATGAAAACTTGAGGAATTTAATAAGATAAATCCCGGTTTATTAATCCATTTTGTTGAGCAATATCATTGAATCTCTGCTATTAAAGTAAAAAAGATTATCGTGAACATTGACTTAATTGAACTTTATCGTGGAATCCATGTTTACATCAATCCATTTTACTTCAATAGAATATATTTACTGATATTGATGAACAAAATGGACTAATGAGAACCCGACCTAACAGAAATCAAATTTTAGGCAGAAAAGAAGAGAAAAAAAAAGTTAATGGAAAGGATGTCTTGTAGCACATCATTTTTAAGCTCCTGACGAGTACTTTATAACCCCAAAATATAAAGTTAATACCTTTACCCAAAGTCGATTGATGAGATAAGGTCACGACATTCGCCATCTTGGCTAGCGCGGCTGTGACGTCAAGTCGGGCCATATTAGGCAGATCAGTGGCGTAGAATTAAGAAGAAAACAAAAAAGAACTGTATGTTGTAAACAAAATTTATTGGATTATTTTAATAGGCATAACTTAAAACAAAAACATAAATGTGGTTTAAATATTGAAAATTAAAACTTATCAAAGCGACGACAGGACGTAGAGGTACCTGGCAGAGCAAAACATTTTCCATGGTTCCGTAAGTCAAAAACCATTTTAAAAACTTTGTATACAGGGTGTCCGCTAATGAATGGTACACAGAAAAACCACAGATTCCTTATGCCAAAATATTAAGATTTAACCAAATATACCTAATATCCAAAAGTTTATAATAAGGAAGATACGGGGGGTGTCATAGTAAAAGGAAAAAGTAAATTTATTTCGATAATTGTTCCCTCCTTTTTAAATATCTTAATAAAACGGTATCTAGGGGTTTTTAAACATTAGCTTTTCAGATCGAATATTAATTTTTGTATGTAGACTAGAGGGCGATGGGTACACTATTTAAAATTCTCTAAAACTACCCAATTTTTTGTTACTACTCTGTATGTATGTAAACTAGTAAGCTTGCTTTCTGCACAAAAAGGTATACTTAGTAAGAATCGGTCTTGACAACCGTTTTTAAGGTATTCACGTTTTAGTTGTTCAGTGCACCCGAAAGTATGTATGCACCTTCAATAACATCGTATTAGCTATAATTACAACTGCGCAGATATAAATAGCTGATATCTAAAAACTCCTGGATACCGAGTTTTATTAAAATGTTTAAAACCTATCAAAAATTATCGAAATGCATGAATAAAAAATATTTATATCTCTTTAACGCCCCTTATCTTCCCTATCATTAACTTTTGAATATAGGTATGTTTGTTTAAATCCTAAATGGGTATTTGCGCATAAGAAATCTGTGGTTTTTCTGTGTACCATTAATTAGCGGACACTCATCTGTATCATATGTATATAAAAACACGAATGACTGAAAACTATTCGACTAAACACTATTAAAATCCCTAAAATAAAAACAATAATATGTGAAGTCTCTAAACTAACCAAAAACATTAACAACTGGAAATCCTTGCAAAATATACAACCAAAATGAAAATGGCAAATTTCCACAGTTTTTACCAAACAAAGCTTCGACAAGGCACGACTCTGTCATCAGCTGATAATGCTACTAACTTTGAACAGAACTGCCAACCGAAATCGTAATTCTCACACCCTCACGTCCCTGACAAAAGCTATCACCGGTCTTGCTTATGTCTAAACCCCTTCTCATAAAGAAACTCTGCCTTTACCTACTTCAAAATTGCATTACTTTAAAAATTACAATTCTGATTTGGATAACTAACTACCAATACAAAAAAAAAAGAATGAATATTCTTAACGAAGATATATTATACAGGGTGTTTTATAAAAAAATATAATTTTTTTCCTACCTTTTATGGTATCAGCAATATAATAAATATAATTAAAAAAGGTTTTAGGAATTAATAGGGCACTTAATAGAAGCTTTAATAATATATTACAAGACACCACTTATATTTTTTTTTCAAAATGGCGACAACAATTTGTCTTCACCAAACAAACCACATATCTGAGTTCAATGATCAGATAATAGCTCTATTCGTAGATATATCACAAACTAGTCAGCGCCAATTGGGTATTATTATTTAGTCAGGTGACCTATTGCCAGACGTATTTGTAACGAACAGACCTAATAAAAACCTATGATAAAACTAACCTGTATGCGTTCTAAGATGTGCTTTCAGATGTGAACTCTTTCCATAAGCCTTGTAACATCCATCATATGAACACTTATGCACCTTTCTCATCTGCACCCCGTACCGCGGTCCCGATTGATTCCGCGACACCGAAATCTTTTTGAACTAAACAACTTGTCCCTGGAATTCAACTTTTTCTCAACTTTACTCCGGTTAAGATGCAACGCCATGACCGATACTTTTTTAACGTGTTTACCCATTTCTTTTTATTATTTTTAATCGAGTTTGTTTTTCCGGTTTTTTTAGCGTCTTTATTGTCATTTTTATGTTTCTCCGTGAACTGGGGTGTGTTAATGTGATTTTCGGTATCCGAAGGGACTTCCGGAACCGGTTCCTGCTTAATTCTTGTTAAATCTGTTAGAATGCGGCCGACCATGTATGAAGAGGATTTCGAATTATTTATGTTGTCGGTAGTGGAACATTTAGTCGGCAGAGGTGTAAAATGTTCAACAGTTTCGGCTGATTCTTTGGATGTGGGTGATTCATCTTGTTTAAGCTTATAAGACAGGTCTATGGGAAGACTAAGCGGATGTCTGCTATTTGACAGTTGCACTAAACATTGTGCTGCGAAATTTATATCGTCCATATTGGTAGTTTGGTTATATTATCGGGTTTAAAATGACTGGTCCATGAATCTGAAAAGAAAATAAAAAACATTAACACCTACATTTATACGGCTTTATAATCGAATAAACTATGCAGGGTGTTTTCTTATTGCGGTAAGAAAATTTAAGGGCGAATTCCTGAGCCAATTTTATGAAAAAAGTTTACATAAACATAGGTCCGAAAATGCTTTGTATGTAAGATAAAGGGTGTTAAACTTTAAAAAGAAAAGACGAGTTTTTAATAATCTTAAATATGCCTTTTTCGACTTAAAAAAAATGGCTATGGTATTTGTTCAAACAGGAAGCTAATTTAGCCTTTAACATATTTTAATTAGTGATGTGATGGCGTTGGACGCATCTTAGCTAACATTATTGACAAAAAATGTTCGCCACTGACTTTTTGCTACTTTTATATTTTTTTCCAAATGAATTAGCCGAAAATAAAACCTTTTTTATTCTTTATATTATTGCGTAGCTTGCTTAATTTTCCAGAAAAAAACGCTAAACTGCATAATCGTGGATCATACAAGAAACATTAAGGTATTTTTTTTTAAATACTTGTTATTACTTTTTATTACCAAATATGTAACACAAATAACAAAAACTTATTTAAATAACGTTTATATCTAATAATAAATTTGACGAAAAAGGTGTTTCAATTTATTTTTAAGTCTCTTAAAAGTTTAACGCCCTGTATATTGAAAACAAAACATTTAAGGACCTATTTTTATTCTAACTTAAAAAAATCAGTTATCTGCAAAGTCGGTTTACGCAATTATCGTTGCTATAAACAATTGACACCACATTTACTTCATACTGCACGCTTACTCAAGTAGGAGAGAAACAGATGTCGAACGACGCGGAGATTGAGCCTCTTTGTCGCTCGTTTCGCGCTCTCGCTTCAAGCTGTAAATGGAATGCGCGAGGTAACGGCACATGTGTCATATTTTTGGTGCGTGCAACCGGGTCAATCGAATTAGACATTGTCACGTCAAAATAGCTTAGCAATACGCCCCTAAATTTTAATTAGGAAACACCCTTTATAATAGGTTAGGTTTTTATTTTAAGGTAATTTTTAATAGTTTATAAAATTATTTTAAACATCTAATATTTAATTATAAATTTATAGCAATAATAGATTCTTATTAAATGTTTTATCCCATCTATGTATTTAGTGTGTAAAATATACGGGGAGGCGCACCACAAATGCCTAGGTCTCTAGTTAAAAAATGGTAGTTTTTGAAAAAAATATTTTTATTATCACATAATACATACAGGGTGGCCCACCATATTCGACACGGTCTGTAGCTGGATAACCATGGGGTTTTTAAAAAACTACAGGTCGGATAAGACCACAGTATAAAATTGTTTTAGTCTATACATGGTGTCTCAAAAAGTGTGACGTATCAAAGTTATATTTTTTAAATGGAACACCCTATATTTTATGACGGTTTTAGATACTACTTTAAAAAATAACTCAAGTTTGTTTATAATACTAAGTGTCTAGTTTTATTCGTTTTTGTGATATTTGATTTTTTTGAAAAATGCAGAGGTAAAATTAAATTGATTTTACTTTCACACTTTTAACACTTTGAACTTTAAAATGTGTAACAAGATTAGAAAAAGTCTGCCATATCATACGTAGGTCAAATCAAGATCAAATATTGTATTGATCAAAAAATAATTTCAATTTTTCAGAAAATCAAATAGCCATATCTCTCTTATTTTAAATGGAACACCCAGTATTTTTTTACGTCACATGATGACAAATAAAATACTCTTTCAAATGGTGTATAGGTTGCCTATACCTATCTTTTGTGCTTTTGTAGTAAAATCTGTTTTTACAAATTTTTAGTCCAAATGTTTATTTAAATTAAAGTTGGCTGTGACATAGCTGCCAATAATATTTTTCTTAAGAAAATAACAACGACCATTTATTGATTACTAGTGTTTTAGTCAGTTTAAAAGAAATTTCGATGATTTTAAATAAAAACCCTTCTTCTACAACAACAAGATGATATAATACTGGTAGGATGTGAAAAAATGGTTTACTTTAGTCTAGAGTTAATCCTAAAAATATTTCAGGAGAAACCATCTGATAACCTTAATAGTTGCTTTAAAAATTTTGACAGTGATTATGAATAATGGAAGAAACGAGTTATAGGTCACAGAATGTCGTCATAACTGACCACAGGCGTTATTAGGATTGTTTAAAAATGCAAGTTTTATCATTACCACATTCAGCTGAAATAAGTGTTATTGGAAGTAGCATTATAAGCAACTAATGATTTTTTTTTCTGTGAATTTTAAAAATAGTGGCAGCTAATACAAAATCTTTTAATTTTGTGTTTTTTTCCAACAAATTTACATTTTGCAATAACGGCTTAGTAAATAGGCATAGCTATATCACAGCCTACTTACATTTAAATAGACATTTGGAATAAAAATATGTTAAAACGGAATTTACTTAAAAAGTATAAAAGATAGGTATAGGCAACCTATAACTATTTGAAAGAGCATTTGTCATCATGTGGTGTAAAAAAATACAGGGTGCTTTATTTAAAATAAGAGAGATATTGCTATTTGACTTTCTACAAGATTAAAATTATTTTTTGGTCTCGATATGACCTACGTATGATAAGGCAGACCTTTTCCAATCTTGTAATAAATTTTAAAGTTTAAGGAGTTTATATTGTTAAAATAAAATTAATTTAATTGCACCCCTGCATTTTGAAAAAGTATCAAATATCACAAAACGAATAAAATTAGACACTTGGTATTATTAACAAACTTAAATTATTTTTTTATGTAGAATCTAAAACCGTCATAAAATATAGGGTGTTCCATTTAAAAAAATATAACTTTGATACGTCACACTTTTTTGAGACACCCTGGATAGACTAAAATAATTTTATACTGTGGCCTTATCCGACCTGTATATGTTTCAGAATTTACTTTTTTCAAAACCCCATGGTTATCTAGCTACAGACCGTGTCGAATATGGTGAGCCACCCTGTATACATTTTTAATTGATCTGCAAATATGGGAATGTTTAAAAATCATCGTTGTTTTTAATATCCGACCAAAACTTTGACCATCGATCAACCTAACATCGATGTATTTATACTATCACGATGTACAGGGTGTCCCATATTGGTTGCAATAGCGGGGTATCTCAGTTATTATTAAGATACAACCTTGCGATTTTTGCAAACTTAGGCTACTTTTTGTGAAACGATGCCATTAACAAAATCGTCACAACCCTCTTAGGTTTTAAGCTACACTTTTAGAATTTTCAGGTACCCCTGTATATTAATTTCCTGGAAACGTACCAAAAGATTAAAACTGATTCTTGTAAAAAATCGTAGAGTACAGCGGCATAGTCAGATTTTTTACAAGTATTATTCTTTTGAAATATTGACCAATATTGGGTTTTTAAATGGAACACCCTGTATATTTGTCAAAAAATTATTTGCCTTTTTTACAAGCTTTTCAAAAATAAATACTACACACCTAAAATTTTGCAGTAGGCCATGCCAACAAATCAGTTAACAGGCTTTATTGACCATTTAAAAAACTCAACATTGGTCAATATTTTTATAACAATAATATTTAAAAAAATCTGAACACGCCACTACGTTCTACGTAAACGGTATTTAAGAATCCGTTTTTACCTTTTTCATACAATATCAGCGAAGTGAGATACAAAGGGTACCTGAAAAGGCAAAATTTCCAAAATCGCCCTGTAACTTTAAAACTAAGATGGCTGTTATGGCTTTGTTTGTGGTATCTTTTGTTTTACGAAAAGTAGCTCTGATTTGCAAAAACCGTAAAAAGTTATATTTTTATAATAGAGACATTTTGTACCCCTTATTTTGCAATTCCGTTGTGATTAACGTTATTCTGAGACTGCGCAGTAACGCAAACATGATTCGTTATAGTTATTAACTATACCGGACTCCTTTAATTACGGATGAATACCCAAGAGCCTATCGTTATCGTTATCGTTATTGTTAAACTGCGTGGTTGCCGGATTGTAGAAATTTTAATATCAATTATTTAAAAGGTTAAAATTTTCATGCCGTATTAATTAAAATATTATTTATACAAAGGCTCTAATTAGCGAAAAATCTATAGCAGTAATAAAAATCAAATAGTATTAAGAAATTCAAACGGACTTGCACTTTTACGGATATTCTAAATCAGTAATTAATTTAGATGTTACAATCTGGCACACTTGCTTTTTATTCTACTACCAAACTTAACCTTACTTTTTGTGTTTTGCTATACTGTATTGTTTGCATCGACTTTAAAAAACGAAGTCAACAGAAGTGTTTGCATATATTTAATTATCAATTTATATCTTATGAAGAATAAAAGTAAATACTGATTTTTCGTTAACTTTAAAATCGGTGAACCACAGGCAAAAATACGGTTATGTGTCGAAAGCGCAGACGCAAAATAAATTTCTTAAAAGGGATTGCAAAATCTCTGTCTAAAACTGCTGTCGTAATCGTTATGTTTAATAACGATAACCATAAGGAGGCCAAAAACGTCTGTTATTTTAAGAGGTGCACAATGTCTCTAATAATTGATATACTTCGCTATTGCAAGCAAAATAGGAAACCCTGTACATCGCGCATCCCTACTAAGTTAACACCCTGTGCTTAAACAATGGAGAAGTAAGTGAGCCAGATATTTAAATCTAAATTTTATTTTGTTAAAAGTTTTAATAGAACAGTTTTTTCATTCTTATAGAAATTTCACCGTCAATAACTTGGACTGGAAAATCATTTTGTAAAACGCGGTCTCTGGAAACACAAAGCGATAAACAACGTCAAAGCCGGTAGGATTTCTTTTGTGCGAAAGTCTGCACTCAATAACATAGAAAATGGAATAATAAGGTTTTTTGTTGCTGTGATCGTCTGCGTACAGTTTTAATAAAAGTAAACCAAAGAAAAAACTTTTTATAGACATAATGACACCATCCAAAAATAATTATTATATTGTATTTATCTTTTAAATAGATTATGAAGAAAACTGATAAGAAATAAATGGAAATAAATCTCTACTATCGTAACAACATAAAAAAGATATCGTACCTCTTCGATCGTTAAGAAAATATCACTTGCTTTTCGTGTCCTCTACCTGGACCCTCTTCACTGACTAGGTTTGTCTGCTTTACAGCATTATCAAAGTGACTGTACCGGGTCCATCAGGGTTGCCAGAAAAAAATTATTTTTTAATAATCAACCGATTTTTTAAAAATAAAATGTGTTCTTCATGCACATGAAATTTCCACAAATAGGCTCTCTAACGAAAAAATCCCCACACTTCTGTATTTATTAGACATTATGTTATTACTTTAAAAAACTAATTAAAATATAGCTATAACATAGCTCATTTGTTTGACACATCGGCTACAGTAAAGTAAATAAAAGACGCGTTTGGGAATCCCAGGACAGGCAGGGTTATCGATACCAACAACTATGGATGGTGGAGGAAAGGATAACCATCTGAATATTTTAAAAAGTGTCTGTCGAAATAAGCAACTTAAGGTGGCGTCACAGTAGCCAGAGGAGATTTTTTAACCAATGAGCATGAATTATTAGAGTAAGATACAAAATGAAAAAGGACAGATAGATACAAAATAAAAAAGGAAAGAAATACCAAAATCCCTCCACTGGCTACTGTGGCGCCATCCCAACTTGCTACATTCCGATGACCACTTTTTCAACTTATCCGCCATAAAAGATGGTTATCCTCCCCTCCACCATCCATACCAAAAACACGCCGAACGCTGCTGTGTCGATAATATAGAATCCCAATTTTCTTGTTTAATTTGTTTAATGCATCAACATGAGATGGTGCCACTAATAAGCAATTTTGACAAAACAAATAGTTAGGTAATTTGTTTAATGCATTAACATGAGATACCGCTACGCGCCACTAATAATTAATAGATTGGGAATAATTTGATTTAATAAAAATTAGAATTTATTTAGAATTTCAAGAATTTAGATTGAAAAATTTGAAGTTTGGATAGTATAGTGATGAAATCTTAAATCCCCTTCAATTCCCCAAATGAAACTTATTTTCCCCAGAAAAAAAAAATACCCAAAAAAGTACCCAAACTAAAAAAATACCCTGATTTTTGGGGAAAACCCCTAATCTGGCAACCCTGGGGTCCATGGTTAAGAACACGGAAAGCGTGAGTTTTATATAAACAATGTCATTGTAGTACTAGAAAGAATCATTTATTCATCAAGTTTTGACAATTAAGAAAGAGAAACAGAAACGTCAATCTATAAATCCAGCTTAAAGCTGTATTTATTCATAGATTGACGTTTTTGTTTCCGTTTGACGTTTGCAGGTTAGAAATGAAACAACAACTATTTATTTGTCAATTTATTTTTTCTGTTTGCGGTTTCCATATACCATATTAAAAACGTTGAATGGCAAACGGAAACAGAAACGTCAATCTATAAATTCAGCTTAAGTCTTTTTCTGCGTTTTTTATTGAATCTAAATTTAAAAACAACTAGCTTAGGAATAGCTTATTCATTATTTTATTCAAAACCGTCCGTCGGGTTTTGTTATTGAGGTCGATTTTATAGTGATTTGTAGCTTTTGCAACGTACGTGGTTGGTTTTAAATTAAAATTAATTGCAGTTTCTTTCACTTCTGTCTATTGATTTTTGTATTAAATGGTCGCGTCGTTTTAAATTGTTTCTGTGTAGAAAAATATTAGTTCGTATGCAGGATATTCTTCAAAATGTATTAAATGTTTTTTCCTACCACCCGACCGGCCATAAAAACACTGTTTTTTTATCGTTATCATAAAGAGTAAACTATTAGTACTCTACACTTGTGAAAATAGCAAATAGCACACTGGTTTCATGCATAGAAAATGCGTTATATCACACTAGTGTTGCAAAGTACTTTACAGCACCAGTGTTGCAAAGTACTTTACAGCACTAGTGTTGCAAAGTACTTTACAACACTCGTGTGATATAAATTATGATGTCATTCTAAAAACTGCTATTGGTAAATTGCTATTGCTTAAACAGTAGAACCCAAATTAGCGAAAATCATCTTATAAACGTTAAGTTACTACACATTATAAGCATTCTTCTAATATTAAAAAGAGCAATAATAAAATTTCTGAAAAAATAAAAACATAAACAAAAATAGACATAACCACAAAAAACAACTTTCATTGACTGGTCGCTCAGTGGCACAGTGTTGTCAGGTAAGTAGATCAATTTAAAAATCTCCCTTCTACCTTTGAGCACGCACTTAATAGAGACAGCCTTGCCGCTTGACCGTTTGACCTAAAGCGCCAGAGAAAAAACTCCTATAGATCAAATTCCTTTCTCTCTGTCTTCGTGTACTCAAACAACTAGTAAAATCTTTTTTTTAATCCCTTAATTAAACCTGAGGCTAATACACACTTTATGAATCCACTTTCTTTTATCCATTCATAAATAGAACCAGACCCTTCCGACGTTGCCAAATGCTTTCCATATTTTGCATGGTATAACTGACGTTGGGTCTCGTTTTTTTCTTACTTTTAGGACTTTAGGTTATGCATTTATAATTTTCATATTATTTATATTTTTTCTCAAAAATATGCAGAAAAAATGTAATTTTTACTTAATTTTACATGTGATGTTCAGTTTCATTAACTCGTTTTACCAATTTTACCCCACCCAGTACCCCTTTTCACTCCCCGGTCCCGTAAGTTTGTTTACTGATATTTTTTAAAAAACAGAATATTTTGGATATGCGCCACTTACGTTTTATTTAGAGGAGTGTCTAAAATATGTAAGTATCAATAATTTTTAAAAAACCCTTAAAAAGCAGAAAACCCTATTAAACTATTACCTAACCAAACCATACAATTTTTATTAAGTGAGGGCGTTTTTAAATTCCAAAATAATAAAAGTTATATAATGCTTCCAGGTAGGTGATTTTCGGTGTAAAATATTGTCAAAACAGTATAATATAGCACTGAGAAAAAGTGCATATCACACTAGTGTTACAAAGTAAAAATCACCCTAGTGTTGCAAAGTTCTCAATTGTTTTTATTTTTTCTGTGAAGACAAACAACCTTAAAATTTAGTTTTTCGGTGACTAATTTGTGGTCGTAGTAAAAATAGTGTACAGTACTCGTGTGATAATGACTTTCGTACACTCGTGGGTTTGTCGCACTCGTGTGAAATTAGTCATTTTCCACACTTGTAATGTAATATACTTTTTCATGACGGGAAGAAAATTGACAATTTATCTTTGTTGACAGGGACCTATATGTGACTTTTTATAAAATTACTTCTTTTTTCCATGAAAAACAATACGTACTTTTTTCTGTACATACATACACGTAAGTAAAGATTTAGAATATTTCATTACACATAACTTACATTTTTTTTTGACCAAAAGTCCAATCATACATTTTTAACTTTATAATATTTCAAATAACTTCTAAATGATCACTTCTAGTTCCAAATCTTTAATTTAAATTCGTTAAATCAAAAACTTACATTAACAGCTGATATTTTGTATTTTTTTAAAGGTCTAATTTTCTTATTAATATACTGTAATAATATGTTTTTTTAAATATAATTTATTAGAATTAATATTAAGGGGTCGTTTTTCCTGTCACAGAAAAAGAAATGTCTTATGGTCTAAGCTTTACTTGGAAAGAAAACGCAGGGCAATGCAAATATACCTCTTTCACAGGATCTCAATATATTATTTGATTGTGTCGCCAAAAATCTCGTTTAATTTATTGCATTTAAAACACAACCATGTTCCTCGTGAAAAAAGTCATAAAACACTTACCTATTGCTTATGAGTGGCTAGGTTTTGGAAAGCAAGGGCACGTTCAACCTTGTGGGCATGCCAGTTGAGAATAAAATTACCTGGCATTAACACATTGTATCTATAGCCACGGCGGTTTCAAAAAAGATTGGATTTCTCTTTCCTCTCTTCTACTTTGTTCAGTTTGTATGTATCCCAATTTCGACCCTCTCCGAAATATTTTTACATGTCTGGGGAATGTCGTTCTCTACAACCCTTTGCATTCTTGACTACATTTAAAAAAGAGCTATTAGTCTTATTAATGATCCTTTAATTTAAAAAAAAAAAAACTTGTTTTGCCCATCGTCGCGCTATAGAAAATCTATCTTTTTTAATATTATTTTATATTATTCACGGCTTCTGCTCCACGGAATTATCCAGTATAGTCCCTCCTAACTCCTAATAGAGAAACTCGTGGTGCCGCCCGTATGCATCCCTATACGATCCAACTGGACAGGCACCAAACTTCTTACTTTGTTTGCATCGGGAGACAACTCAAGCATAACTCTACAGCACGATGATGTTAGGTAGGATGAAGATGTACAGAAAAGGCTGTTCATTAATTTTATAAGCAGTTTGCAAAATATTTAATTAAAGTACATGTTTAAAATTTCATTTTTTTACACCAAATAAAAAAATTTGACCTAATATTTTACTAGCGTTGACATATGGTAAAGGATGTTTTTTTCCAAACAAAAACATATTTTTTAAAATTTACAAAATATGTTAAAAACTTATTTCAAAAAACTGTAACAAATAAAAGACTTTTTGTCAAGAAAAGATATTTTGCCATAATTGGGTTAAAAGGAATCTTTTTATAAAAAAATTTGACCTAATATTTTACTAGCGTTGACATATGGTAACGGATGTTTTTTTCCAAACAAAAACATATTTTTTAAAATTTACAAAATATGTTAAAAAATTTATTTCACAAAAACTGTAACAAATTAAACACTTTTTGTCAAGAAAAGACATTTTGCCATAATTGGGTTAAAAGGAATCTTTTTGTCTGCAGCCGCTCCTTAGTCTGTGCCGCCATCAAGTATTTGCTTTTATGTCCAGATCATTAATTTTTAAAAAATATTAAGTTTTTTTAAAAAACAACTTAGAAATGAAGCACGTCCAGACATAAGTTTTTTGGATCTTTTTTATAAAAATACATAAGAAATCACTCCCTAAGTTACGTACCATAATTGGGAAACAACCTGTATAAAACCCGTTAAAATTCTGGTTTACTTTAAGTAATTTTAAAATGAGAAAAAAAATGCAGTAAAGAAATTTATTAAATTTTGATGCCATTTTTTTATCTTTGGACAATCCACGAAGGCTGTAAGCCTAAATACTAACGTACCGTGGGTGTCTTAAGCGAGGTAAGAGGAAGTTTATTAACACGGGACTTAAAAATTTGAAGATTTGGGGGAAGGAAAAACCTCCGCTGGCAGTAGGTTCCACAGTCTAAAAACTCTAGGGATAAAAGAACGAACGAAATGGGAAGTTCGGGGCTTGTCCAATTGAACCGTATAGGGATGCATACGCGTGGCACCACGAGTTTCTCTGTTGGAAGCTGCAAGGGGAGGGACTATACTGGATAATTCGTCGGAGCAGAATCCGTAAAAGTATCTATAGAAGAGCGATAGATTTCCCACAGCTCGACGATGGCCAAGAGAAGGAAGTCTTTGAGTAAGTAAAGGATCATTAATAAGACGAACAGCTCTTCTTTTAATGGCATTAAGAATGCTGAGGGTTGTAGGGGATGCCATTCCCCAGACATGAGAACAATATTCCAGAGAGGGTCGAATTTGGGACACATACAAAGTATATAAATTGGAAGGAGAAAAAATACTGTGGAGTGAAGGGTACTATCGTCAGCATAACTATGAATGGGATTGGTTGTGGAAGAAAGAAGGTCGTTGATGTGAAGAAGAAACAAAGTTGGTGCTAGTACTGAACCCTGAGGCTCACCAGCATTAATTTCGTGAAAGCTTGAAGAGTGGCCATCAACAATAACTGATATATGTACGTCGATTAGAAAGATAACTGGAGAGCCAAGAGCAGAGTTTAGTTGGAAGACCGTAGGAGGGAAGTTTATTAAGAAGTGCGTCATGCCAGACCCGAAAGCCTTAGATATATCAAGAGCAACGATCTGGGACTCACCTAGAAACTCAAGAGACTTGTTCCAGTTGTGTGAAACGAAGGAAAGAAGATCTGCTGTAGATCTCTTGTGACGAAATCCGTATTGCCTGTCATTAAAATTTTATGTTTTTCTAAATACCCAAGAATTTGCAAATTAATGGATTTCTCCATTATATTATTTTCAGTAACAGAAAAAAATCTTAAATAATAAAAAAATACAATTTATTTTTTACTCTACACACTACATTTTACTAATAGGTACCAAACTATAACAAAATAAATTTATAATTTTAAAACCAAAATTAATAACATTAAAATATGTAAAATAAGTTTATGTAACTTTTACTGCAATAAATAGTTATGACATTTAAATAAAAAAAACTAGTTAGAAAACTATATGTTAAAACTAATTCTCTAGGACAAAGGTTTAATCCCAGCTTTGGCCATTTCAAACCCAGCTGTGATTAATGAACATTGTAGTTAAGCTCTAATCCAAATTCTGTTCCCATTTGATTATGTCCTGTAAATTATATTTAGGATTATTTATTATCTGCTAGAAATATTAATATTTAAGTAAGGATTTTTTTAATTTAAGGTCATTTTTTAAAAACAGCAAGCAATCTTACGTTGTTAAGAATTTGGTTAAAAAAAACTATTTTTTTAATTTTTCACCAAGGCCATTATTTACAGCAAAAAAGTAGAAAACTCGTGTTCTGGTTATTTATAAAAACCTGTTTCAAACTTTAACAAAGAAACAGAGGCGCGTTAACATATTTGTCGCCCGTAGGCTATTTTATTTTCGCCGCCCCTTTCTTTTTATTTTTCCTTGAGAAATATTTTTGAAGAGCAAAAAAAATACAAGGGCCTCACTTCCATTTCTTTTAATTCTACGTACAAAATTAAATTCGAAATCCAACAAAATTATTCATAAGACAGTATCTGCCGCCTCCTAAAGAACGTCTGCCGCCCCCTAAAAACGCCGTCATAGGCTTCAGCCTACTCAGCCTTTTTGGTAAATACGCCACTGCAAAGAAAACATATTTTAATATTTAACATACCGAGTGGATAAAGTTAGTTTAGAATAGATTTTTTTGTAAAGAAAAATAATAAATTGGTACTATCCCTAATAACACACAATATTTAGAAAACGTACTTTTTAAGTACACTTTAGGTCCTAACGTTTAAGACTAAAAAAAAGCGTTTACAAAACGTTTTATATAAACGTATTATAAACGTTGCTTTGTAAATTAATGGAGAAATCCATTAACTCGCAAAGTCTTAGGTACTTAGAAAAACATAAAATTTTACATGACAGGCAATACGAATTTCGTCACAAGAGATCTACAGCAGATCTTCTTTCCTTCGTTTCACACAACTGGAACAAGTCTCTTGAGTTTCTAGGTGAGTCCCAGATCGTTGCTCTTGATATATCTAAAGCTTTCGACCAAGTCTGGCATGACGCACTTCTTAATAAACTTCCCTCTTACGGTCTTCTAACTAAACTCTGCTCTTGGCTCACCAGTTATATTTCTAATCGACGTATATCAGTCATTGTTGATGGCCACTCTTCAAGCTTTCACGAAATTAATGCTAAAGTGCCACAGGGTTCAGTGCTGGCACCAACTTTGTTTCTTCTTCACATCAACGACCTTCTTTCTTCCACAACCAATCCCATTCATAGTTATGCTGACGATAGTACCCTTCACTCCACTTTTCAGGTTTCCAAACCAATCTCTCAACCCGACTTGGAAAGCAAACGCAGGGCGATGCAGATATCTCTTTCACAGGATCTCAGTTTGATATTGGATTGGGGCGCCAAAAATCTCGTTCAATTTAATGCATCCAAACACAATCATGTTCCTTGTCGCGAAAAAAAACATTAAACATTCATCCTTTGCTTATGAGTGGCCAGGTTTTGCAGGGCGGGGACACATTTAACCTTGTGGGCGTCACATTTGAGAATAACCTTAACTGGCATAAACACATTGTATCTATAGCCACCGCGGCTTCAAAAAGCTTGGATTTCTTTTCGGGGCCAAAAAGTATTTTTCTCCTTCCAATTTATACACTTTGTATGTAATTTATACACTTTGTATGTGTCCCAAATTCGACCTTCTCAGGAATATTGTTCTCATGTCTGGGGAATGACATTCCCTACAACCCTCAGCATTCTTGATGCTCAAAGACTTCCTTCTCTTGCGCATCGTCGAGCTGTGGGAGATCTATCGCTCTTCTATAGATACTTTTACGGCTTCTGTTCCGATAAATTATCCAGTATAGTTCCTCCACGTACGGTTCCCAACAGGGAAACTCATGGTGCCGCGCGTATGCATCCCTATACGGTCCAATTGGACAGGCCCCGAACTTCCCATTTCGTTCGTTCTTTTATTCCTAGAGTTTCTAGACTGTGGAACCTGCTGCCAGCGGAGGTCTTTCCTTCCCCCAAATCTTCAAGTTTTTAAGTCCCGTGTTAACAAACTTCCTCTTACCCTGCTTAAGACACCCACGGTACGTTAGTATTTAGGCTTTCAGCCTTCGTGGATTGTCTAAAGATAAAAAAAAAAAGAAAAAAAACTACATGAAAAGTTTATATTGATCGTATTCTGAATTCAAATTAATAATGAAATAAAATAAATAATAATAAAGTCTCAAATAAATATTTTTACTTATTAAAAACTCTTTGATTGTACTTTTAAGGATAAGTATAACCTTTTTATTACATAACTCTAAGTTTGTCCTTTGGAAAAAAAAAAATTGAGGAGTTTTGTTAGTTAGGAACGTACCTAGGGAATTCTTTTAGCTAGGAACGCACCCTTAAATCTTCTGTGAATGACATAAATTACATTTTATCATTTTTGTTATTAGTTTGTGCGGTAATTTTATAATTTAACAACTTGCAAAAATGCTGCTTTCCTTCAGTATTTTGTGATGTGCTGTTTTTTTCTCTTATTTCAGCAATAATCAAACCCCACTAACTGATATTTGTGCTAGTGCTGGTGGAGTGCTTGTTTTTCTGTACTCTTAACTGTAAATCTAGTCGTATTTTTTAACCATAACTGTATAATATACATATACAGGGTGTTCATTTGAAAACTTTCCACTCAAGTTATCTTCGAAACAGAGACAGATTTGGAAAATCGCCGAAACACGTCAAGATATTTATTGAGGAAACGTTTTTACAAAAAATTGGACGGCGCCCCTTTAACCTTAACCACCAGGGCCACCACCCCAAAATTCTTAAATGAGAAGGCGAATCGAGTGATACATCATTTTAAGGCTCCTGACAAGTACTTTATAACCCTAGAATATGAAGTCAATATCTTCACCTATTACAAAATGGCGGTACTTTAAAAATTACCTAAATACCTGATTTGGATGGTCATATTTCCGAAACTAATAAAGTTAGATGTACTTAATGTGGTATTTTCTTAAAGCTCATTTAAAGATCTTTTAAATGGTAAAATAATATACAGGGTTCTTAAATAAAAAAATATGTACTTTTTCTTCTACCCTGTATATTACTACCAGTATCACCATTAAAAGAGCTTTAAGAAAACTCCACATTGGAACATCTAACTTTATTAGTTTTGAAATATGGCCATCCAAATCAGGTATTTAGGCAATTTTTAAAGTACCGCCATTTTGTAATAGGTGAAGATATTGACTTCATATTCTGGGGTTATAAAGTACTCGCCAACAGCTTTGAAGTGATGTATCGCTCGATCCGCCTTCTCATTTGAAATTTTGAGTGTGTGGTTAAGGAGTTAAAGGAGCCGTCCCATTTTGTAAAAATGTTCCCCTCAATAAATATCTTGACGTGTTTCGGCGATTTTCTCAAATCTGTCTCGTTTCTAAGACAACTGAGTGGAAAGTTTTAAATGACCACCCTGTATAAGATTAAATGTGTGTGTTTTTAAATATTAGTTAATAAATAGGGTTATTTTAGCTTAATCTAAAATAAAAGTAGTTTGTTATATATATAGATTTCAAAGACATTCACCTAAAATAAATTGTTTACAAAACGGACACATCGCCGATTTTTAATAAGATATAATATACGGGTGTTTTTGGGCCACTGATTACTTATCTGAAAGAATTTTTCGGGCACGTTTTGTTTTCAAGATATTCATAATCAGACTTGATAACAAGAACTTATCTAAATTTACCATTTTTCCCTTCTTTTTGCAAACAATTCTTGATTTAAAGCTAAATTGGTACTCAATATTTGATTTCCACCTCTTAAAACTTAATTTTCCTATTTATTTTACTTATTCTTCCAGAAAAATTGTAAGGCTTCATTTTTAACTGCAGTAGCCTTGGGGGCGTCAAAGGCGAAACTAAAAGCTTTGCAATTTTATGGAAAAAACGAGTTAAATAAGAAGAAAAGTTTTAAAGGTAGAAATTAAAAATTGAGTACCAATTAAGCTTTAAATAAGGAATTGTTTGCAATATAAGGGAAAATTGTGAATTCAGGTTAGTTTTGGTTATTAAGTCATCATGAATATCTCGAGAAACGAAGTGTGTCAAAAAATCTTTCAGATTCCTAATCAGCGCCCCAAAAAACCCTTATACCAAATTTCATTAAAATCGGCGATGCGTCCGGACTGTAAACAATTACAAATTTAGCAATACTAACAACTGACAACGTTTTTAGACGTCCCAAAAAAAAACTTAAAAGTCTGTACCTAGAACGTTTAAGGTACTATAATAGTTATTTACATTACAAGATGCGAAAGTTTACTTTTTGGTGTGAGGTGGTTTTAAATGGCCGAGGTAAAGCCGAGGCTATTTAAAACCTCCGAACGCTTGAAAGGCCTTTCGCATCGTGTAATGTATTATATTTTTCTGCTATCGTTCTATGTATCGCATAATTTAATAATCATTAACATCATGTTTTAATACAAATATCAGAGATTTTGAAATTTTACCTGTAAAAGTTAATCCATAGCAACACATTTATTGTTGACATTGTCTGTCATCAGCACTTGTCAGATATTGAATTATTGTTAATTTAGTATAAATCCATTTCCATTTTAAAATGTTAAATGAATATAAAAATGGCATCAAAATGCAGCTGACCTTGCGTGTGCCTCACTTCTGCCAGACAAATCTAAAGAGAGAGGTACCATCAAACATATAAATCGTTTTCTGAATGGCTTGCTACAAAAAATGTGGGGCGGATTGACGAGAATGTGATGTTGGCGTATTTTCAAGAAAAATCCGAGTCTTTATCACCACCAACCCTCTGGTCTGTATATTCCATGCTCAAGTTACCAATTTCCGTAAACAAAAATCAAGATATTTTGGAGTTCAAGAAACTAGTTGCTTTTATTAAAAGGAAAAACGATGGTTATGAGACAAAAAGTCAAAATTTTTTAAAAAGAATAAATCAAAAAGTTTTTACTTAACGCGCCTGATCAAAGTAGTTACTTAGCAATGAAAGTAATAGCCATTATGTGAGTGGCTGGGGCATGCCGGACAGACGAAATATACAGAATGAAGCTAAGTGATGTAGAAATAAGAAATGACGTGGCTATAGTAAAAATAGTGAAGTCTAAAAATAAAGTTAAAAGAAACTTTGTAGTAACCAACGATGAAGGCTCAGTTCCTTATGTCAGATTTCTACAGGAATATATTAAGCTGAGACCAAGGAATACTCTAGATGAGTGCTTATTGTATCGTAATGAAAAAGGTAAATGTGTTAATCAAGTAATTGGAAAGCACACTATTTCAAATGTACCTAAAAAAATTGCAAAGTTTTGAAGCTTGAAGACATCAGTAGATAGATACGTCAACTACGTTCCTTGCCAATGCTTCGGATGTCGATAATTTGGACTTAAAAGGCATGGAGGTTGGAAGTCTTCTTCTGTTGCGGAGGTATATATTGCTGAATCCTATAGTAATAGGTGGAAATTTTAAAGAAGATTTTACACGAAATTCCTACCAATATTTCCTCTAATAAAGTAGCAGTGAAAAATATGGATATTAACGTAGTTAAAGGTGATAGCGATACCCCAACAACAAATTTAAAAACTGTTAATTCAAGTATTATTCCTCCAATTTCTTTTGCTAATTGCTCAAATTGCACAATTACTTTTAATGTCAATACCTAACCTAGTTTTTTAAAATATTTTGTCATAAATAAGTTACTTTTTATAAATAAATCCTAATATTTCCCACAAGCATATTTTCTTTTTTTACTCTTACTTTTTGTCCAGGCGCTGAAAATATTACTTTCGTAGCTAGCAACGCTTAGCAACCAGGTAACACGAAGGTTTTCTTTCGTTATGATTCGCGTTGCCAGGACCACAAAGTTTTCTTATTTATACAGTAGTAGAACAAAGCTAGAAAAGTACGTTGCCTAGTTAGGCCTTTGACCAAGCAATTTACTCACAGTAATATTGCATTTTTAAGGTGAGAATACATTAAAAAGTAGATTTCCGTCAAATTGAATTTTGTTCAATTTTTTTACGCAAAAAATAATAAGACATTGGACATGTAAACTAGTTTCAACAGAAATGAATTAATTATATATTTTGCGACACCTAAATAAACAATAAAAGACTATGGTTATAGCTTCCCCAAAAACATGACAAAATTAAAATACAGTAGTTTGCCAATAAATTATCCCAAACAAATAAAACATTATTTTAATATTTTTAAATTACTTTTAAATAAACAATATTCACCTTTTTTTCCTAAACAAATTTATATTTTCTTATCTGTTTTGAAAAGCTTTAAAAGCTCTTAAAGTGCCAAACAAACCATACATTACGATCTAGACCTAAACAAAGAAGAACTATAAATCTTAAATAGAAGTAAAAAGTAAAGAAGAGATAAATAGATACAGTTTTTCTAAAAAGTAGTTCCCACTTCCATTAAGGCATGTGGTATAAGATTGTATGCAGGCTGTTTACAGAAAGTTGTTAGAAAAAATTAAGACAGATTTTGCATTTTCTTCTTTATACGCTATCCTATGCTATCTAAGTAACAACTAATAGAATGATTATAAACTTTAATAAAATAAGCATTGCAATTGCTAATAAAACATGCTTTTTTGTGGTCTAAAAATATGCAATTATGTGAA
The DNA here is from genome assembly GCA_014170235.1 of Listronotus bonariensis. NCBI lineage: Eukaryota > Metazoa > Arthropoda > Insecta > Coleoptera > Curculionidae > Listronotus > Listronotus bonariensis. Next base: position 16,853 of record JACEGR010004696.1, on the reverse strand, counting down.
TTTATTTTTTCTCCTAAACAAAACAAAATACAAAAAACGGTTAAGAGACATAAGGGCTGTATTTTTATTTGCTTTTTTAAAGAGAACATAAAATTTTACACACACTTACACAGACAGTGGCGTACTGTTTTTGTGAAAAGAAATATTCTTTTACTTGGTGCTCAAAACGCCACAATATTTATTAAATGTAATTAAGATAGTGCTAGTGTACCCCTTTTTAATTCCATAAATAACATTGACAAATTAAAACAAAATTGGAAAATGGAAAATTGGGATATTAAAAAAAAATACTTCCTGATCCTAATACCATTTTTTATAATTTGATAATTTTTTTCCAGGGAGCCGTCTGCATGTCCGGTGGCACTGCAGCCTGAAGGCTTATTGTACCAAACTTCCGTTTTATTGTACCCATTCCAGTACCCTAGTTCCTTGAAGAAGGCGGTATAGGTCTGCTGGGTGCGTACCATATGTTTCCGGGGGCACTCTAATATCCCCGAAGATTGCCTGTCTTTTGTGATCCAGTGCCTCACACTCTGACAGTATGTGGGATACTGTTTTGGTCTCTACTCCACATAATCTGCAGTCCAGATCTCCGTTGTATAATCCCATTTTATTTAGGTGTTCTTTCACTGGAGCAAGTCCGGTGAGGAAACCTGTGATCGTTCTTAGCTGATTCCTACCCATTTTGAGTAGTTCTTTAGCTCTTTTTGTGCATGGTTCACTGATGTATATTTTCCCATGCATGTGTTGAGGAAGCCTTTCCCAGTGCAGTCATTGCTGGTCCTTTACCAAGTTTTGTACCGCACTCCGGAAGGTACTCTTTGGCACTCCAAGGACTGGTTCTGGCCCGACGTATGTCGTGGCTGACCCTCTTCTAGCCAGTTCGTCTGCGTTTTCATTGCTTCGAATTCCGCAATGCCCTGGCACCCACATCAACCTCGTGTTGTTGCGTTTCGCCCGTTCTTTGAGTTCCTCGAGGCATTCTAGTACTAGTAATTTGATAATAGAACAATCTGTCTTTAATTTTTTTAGCAACATTCTGTTACACCCTGTATAAGACAAAAAAAAATAATTTTTAGGCAAAAAAATAACTCTAAGAAGGTTAAGAGTACACAGTGCAAGAATTTAAAAATCTAAGGACCGCCACCGCCGGCTGTTTTGCTCAATTTTAAGAAGAAAAACGTCCTGCGGTGTTATCTCTTGACGTAAATAATACCCGCCAAAAATGTAAATTAATTTTTTCTTACTGGCGGTTTTACCTTATTTAATTAGAAAAAATATTGTCAGGCAGAAAAGGCGAAGGAATAACTTATCAAGACGTCATCGTCAGCCTAAAAGCCAGCAATTAGATATATCTAACTTAAAATTCTTAAGAAGTGAGAAAACATTTGTATAAAAATCAAATTATGAACAATAAAAAATATAAATTGAAAAAAATTAATAAAAATGTCAAGAAAAAAGTTAGGTAAGTAGCCAGAATGCCAACTTTGAACCTGTGACTTACGTGTCAACACTCATAACCCTGTAGCTACTGGGCTCACTTAAATTATTTCATTCATGACAATAATATAAATAAATACAATAAGCAGTGTTTAAACAAAAAATTCTCTTTTACCTTTATTCCTTCTCCTGAGAATTATAAAAAAATTTCCCCTTCAATTAATGCATACTTTAATTGGTAATACTTTTGTTTTAACGTATGTCCTAAAAGTTTTGGCACACAATATTTATTGTTTTTTTTTAATGAAGAAATTTATTTAAACACTAACTAGTTATCATAAATTACAACTCAATACTTAACTAAACTATACTATCGAATTATGTGGAGTGGCCCAGTCTGCTCTACCAGACGCAAATTTTTTCGAATGTCTCTCATGAGGGTCCTGGACGGAATTCAGTTCAATTTATCTTAATTTCTCGCAAATTCGCCGTTTTAATTGTTCCCCATCTTGTGCTTCCCAGCCTCCATGACAAACCTTTCTAGACAGTACAGCCCAAAAATCCTCTATTGGGCGAGCCTGCGGCAAGTTTGGAGGATTATCGTTTTTGGGAACAAAAGGTATGTGGTATTGTCGAAGCCAGTTTTGGGTATCTCTTGAGTAATGGCATGATGTTAGGTCTGGCCAAAACATGATATCGTCATTAGCATGATGTTCGCGGACAAACTGAAGCAATTTAGAAAGGCAGTTATCAATATAGCTCTGACTGTTCAAAGCTTCACCCCTCACTCTTCCCAAAAAAGGTCGGGATACACCCTTGTTAGAAATTGCGCAACAGACAATGATTTTATCTGCGAATTTCGCTGTATGTTTGTTAGGGCATTCCTTTACGTTGTCCGTATAAAATCCATCGTTTCCCTTCATTTCAGAATTACTCAAAGTGAAATACTTTTCGTCATCTAAAATAATGATTTTTTCATTTCACCCGCCTCAGTTGACGACAACATCTTGGTATACGAAGAAGCTGCGCTTGAGATTATTTGGGGCACTTACGTCTCTTTCGATATTTAAGACCATTCCTCCCCAATTCCAACGATATCGTACTCTTAGAAGATCTGTATTGCCTAGCCAGTCTCATCGTTGACATTCCAATCTGGTTTTTTGCTCTTCTCACCAATCTCTCTGACCTCTGTGCGGTAAATGCACGTGGTCTTCCACTTTTTGAAAGATTCAGACATAGTATTCCCTGCTCGCACTCCGCTATTGTTCTATAAATGGTTCTGCGTGAAATGTTTTCATTCTGGAATATTCTACAGATTTCAGCTTTGGGTATCCGCCCAACTAACTTGTAGATACTTTTTCTTATTTCTAATTTATACGACATCTTAAAGCGAAAACTTCAAAATAAATAAATCTCAACTGACAGTAAATAAAGTAAATAAACTTTTGTTTTCAAAGGCAACTTGATATTATTTTGTTTTTGTTAAAATTAAAGGCAATGAGTTTTGTGCCAAAACTTTTAGGACATACGTTAGTTCTATAAAACGAAAAGTTTTTTTTTCCTATCGCCAAGTACTCCTGGCTTTTCTTTTTTTTAAAGTACATAAAAAATCCTATGAAAAGCATTGAAAAAATCTTTGTAGGTGTCAAACTTTTTCTCGTCTCCAGTGTTATTTCTGTGTTTTGATTAATAAAAAAACATTATTAAACAATTAAACCACTAACTATTAAGGTTGGGTTAACTTTAACTATTATTTAGTAGTTTTTAATAGTTTTTAAAAGCAAAATCGCCGGACGCAGCAATTTTTATAAGGAATATTTTTTTAAATATTCTAAATAAAAAATAAAACAGTTTTAGTTAAGTTTATTGTGAACACACTGTTTAAATTTTTTTATTAAAACGGATTGACTGAAGGTCTAACTTGGAGATTACTATTGAGAATTTTATTAATAGGTAAAAATACACTTTTAGGTACCAAAACCAGAATGCGTGAAATTATTTGAAATAATTTCAAATCTTTCTATTTTCGCGTCGAAATTATTTTGTGTAATGACGTCACAAATGCCACTTATTGGGAGTATTTCAACAATTTCGCTGAGGATAGCTATTTCGAAATATATTGTCAGTTTATATGTCAAATGTGTTCTTATGGTGGTTCTTGTTATTACAATAAAATGGAAATATGAAAGAACTAGATGTAACAATATAGCATGCATACCAAAATTACAAAATTTTTAAAATAAAATAATGATATTAACTTTTGTTGTTAACGACTTTAAATTTGAAGTGACGTCATGAAATAAAATTATTTTAAAAGCATTTAATTTCGCAACGTCATAAACAGTGACATAAATGACGAAATCGTAATTTAAAATTATTTTGAGATCTTTTAAAGGGAAAATATGGCTTAGATAAGAAAATAAAAATAGTAATGAATGTCTAGCCTTATATTAAGTATTTTATAGTTAATTTGTTTTCTGGGAGTTTAAATTTAAACAAAATAATATTTGGCTTTTCTTAAGAATAAAGATATTTAACAAACATTTTAGGAAATTAAACTTTTATATAATATAAAGAACTTTAATAACGATTAAAATTTTATATTATCAGTAGCCTAGCTACTATGGGACGATGTCCTTGTGCCTCCAAGTTAAGGAGGCCCTTCGGAAGGTGACTTTGTATGTATAAAAGCATAAATAATAGGAGTAGTGCATTTTTGTTGAAGTACGTCAAACAGGGTACAAACGCTTCAATAGTGTACTTTGTTGGGGCCTTCTTACCTATTACTCATTTGTTTTTTATCTTTGACAAACCACGAGAGCTAAAAGCCTAAATACTAACGTACCGTGGGTGTCTTTTAGCGAGGTAAGAGGGAGTTTGTTGATACTGGACTTAAGTACTTGAAGATTTGGGGGAAAGGAAAGACCTTCGCGGGCAGCAGGTTCCACAATCTAGAAACTCTAGGGGATAAAAGAACGAACAAAGTGAGAAGTTCGGAGCCTGTCGAGTTGGACCGTATAGGGATGCATACGCGCGGAACCACAAGTTTCTCTGTTGGGAACCGTGAGTGGAGGAACTATACTCGACAATTCTTCAGTGCAGAAGCCATGGAAGTACCTACAAAAGCGATAATCCCCCACAGCCCGAGGATGGGCAAGAGAGGGAAGCCTTTTTGTAAGTGGAGGATCATTAATAAGACGAATAGCTCTTCTTTGAATAGAATCAAGAATACTTATGGTTGTGGGAGACGCCATGCCCCAGATATGGGAACAATATTCCAAGGGAGGTCGGATTTGGGACACATATAAAGTGTATAAATTAGAAGCGGAAAAATACTTTTTGGCTCGAAAGAGAAATCCAAGCTTTTTTGAAGCAGCCGTGGCTATAGATACAATGTGTTTATGCCAGTAAGGTTACTTTCAAATGTGACACCCACAAGATTGAAGGTGTCTTAGCTCTGTAAAACTTGGCCGCTCATAAGTAGAGGATGAGTATTTGATGACTCTTTTCGCGACAAGGAACATGATTGTATGTAGTGATAGGTTTAGGAACCTGAAAATTGAGTGAAGGGTACTATCGTCGGCGAAACTATGAATGGAATTAGTTGTGGACGAGAGGAGGTCGTTGATGTGAAGAAGAAACAATGTTGTTGCCAGAACTGAGCCTTGAGGGACTCCAGCATTTACTTGTTAAAAGCTTAAAGAATGGCCGTCTACAATAACTGATATACGTCGATCAGATAGATAACTAGAGAGCCAAGTACAGAGTTTAGTTGAAAGACCATAGGAGGGAAGTTTATTAAGAAGTGCGGCATACCAGACCTGGTCAAAAGCTTTGGATATATCAAGAGCAACGATCTGGGACTCACCTAGAAACTCAAGAGACTTATTCCAACAGTATGATTCGAAGGAAAGAAGATCTGCTGTACATCTTTTGTGGCGAAATCCATACTGCCTGTCATGCAAAATTTTGTGATTTTTAGGTACTTAAAAATTTGGAAATTAATTAATTTCTCCATTACTTTACAAAGAACTGAGAGAATTGAAATTGGGTAGTTAGATGGAAGGGATTTAGATCCTTTCTTGGGAATAGGTTGAACACGTGCAGCTTTCCAGCTCTCCGGAAAGATACCTGTTTCGTAAGAAATTCGACAGAGCCGAGTTAAAATTGGTGCAAGTTCTAGAGCACATTTTTTAAAACGATTGCTGGTATGCCATCCAGCCCAGACGATTTCTTGGTGTTAAGGGAAGAAAGGATACGCTTAATGTGCTTTACTTTAAAAATAATATCGGGCATTTTATGAGGAACTGGGGTAACCGCTGGAATCGGATAATTTACGGGAGGGTCAAAGGTTAAATTGGCAGCAAATTGTTTGGCAAATAGTTCTGCATTTCTTTAGCGGTAGAAATAATTTCATCTTCCAAAGTTAGTGGTGGGAAAGAACTGGTACAAAAATTCCTACTTATGTTTTTCGCAAAGGACCAGAAAGATTTGCTGCCATTTAAGCAAGAAAGAACTTTGTTTTTAATACGATTGTCGAAGGAGTCTTTGGCTTCAGAAATTGTTTGATAGTAGTAGTTTCTTGCTGCAATGCTGGCCTGTCAATTTTCTGAACTAGGATCCTGTAGAAACTTCTTGTGAGCCTAAACTTTTAAAATTCTAGCTTTATCACAAGATTTGGAAAACCAGGGTTTGTTATTGGATTGTTTGGGGTTCTTGATGGTGTGTGGAATATAGGTTTCAATGCTTAACTGAATTGATTCAGTTAGTTGATTGCAAATTTGAGAAGGATCACGAGAAGAAAAGCAGATGCAATTCCAGGGATAAGTGGCGAAGAAGTCCCTTAGGCCATTCCTTATGTGTTTTATTTTAAGCATGTGAATGACTTTTTTTTGCTTGGTGTACTTTACTTGGGACCCTACTTTGTTTTTTGCTCCAGGGTCCTTGCTTGCGTAGCTACGCCACTGTATATGATAAAAACTATTCGTCCCTTGCATAATATAATAAAATTTAAGACACACTGTATATGTTAAACATACAAAAAATTTATAAAACATAAAATAGTAAATTTCTTTGGCAAAAAGCATCATTAAATGCTAGCTGAAAGGCATTGCTCCGTACCAGTTTTAACTACGGATGCCCAACAAAGAATATTTATTTAAATGGGAACTTACAATGCAAACAAAAAGAAAGCAGACAGATTATTATCTGCAATTTCTATTATGTCGAAAAATAGACTATGTGGTCAAGCAGACAAAAGAAATTCATTTTCTTTTTATTTTTTTCTTAAGTCAACTGTTTAAAATATATAAAACAACAAGATAAGATCCTTAAAATTATAATTTTAAATTTTTTGCGAGCGTATAAAAACAACATATATTTTTATTAATTAAAAAAAACACTTTTATGATTTGGCGCTATTTGCAAATAGATTTTCTCTTGCTAAATATACGGTGTGTCTACGTAGATTGGCATAAAGAAGTGATTTTATATAAAAAGTTTTGCATAGTCAAAAAGCTAAAAGGCAAGTATTAAAAATTATAAATTTTTACAGCCCTCTACGAGGTTTGGCCAAAAATAACTTTTATGCGATAGTAAATTTACCTGTATTTTTGAAAATATCAAAAATTATTTTATAAAGGAAAAATATTTTAACCTAAATATTGCTTTAAAATGTGCAAATATACAAGGTGTCCGGAAAGGTGAGGTCAAAAATGATGGAGGTGATAGAGTAAGTCAAAATAATGTTAGTACTTCATATAAAAAAATCTTTCGCGCTTCCTTCGTAAGTTATTGACCTTTAAATTTAGAATTAAAAAAATGTATTTCATTTATAACTTTTTAACGGTTGCCCCAATAATATTTGGGCCATTAAATTATCTAATGCCAATGCTTTTTTCCATAGGCAAATGATTGCGCAGTAAGTCATAATTATAGAGGGTGAGACGATTTTTTTATGTCATTGTATGTGTTTTTTACAGAAGGGAAAAATTTGATCCTTTTTTATTATTTTACTCTATTTTAATAATTTTCTTAAAAAAATAAATTTTTCATTACATACAAAATATTGGTATGTATGTATGGTTGTAATTTAAAATCCGATTTTATAAAAAAACGGTTCAAAATATAGATTTAAATAGGGTATATACCTTTTTTGTACAAAAATGATGAAGACATCAAACGGTTAAAGCAAAATGTCAAATTTGTCACCTGTATTAAAAATGCATACATAAAAAAAAAATCTTCCCACCCTGTATAATTATAACTTACTGCGCAATTATTTGTTTTTAGAAAAAAGCATTGGTATAAGCTAATTTAACTGATGCCCAACCTGTGGCAACCGTTTAAAAGTTATAAATTAAATAATTTTTTTAATTTAACTTTAAAGATCAACAACTTATATGAAAATATAAGAAATATGAAAAACCAACATTACACTGGCTTACACTAGCAAGTAGTCAAATATTGGCTCACCTAATTATTTAAGAAAAAAATGCTATTAGGATTTATTAAAGTGCTTAATAAGTTCCACTTAAAAAGAAAATTTGAGCATTTTTTAACCAACTAGGAAAGAGTAAACTGCTTAAATACTTCTGCAACGTAGTATCTCATTATGCACCCTGTACTCTAGAAATTAATAATAAAAACACCATATCGATTTATCAGTGACAATTTATTTATAATGTCTGCCAAAACTGAACAATTTTATACGGGAATTTCAAAAAGAATCTTCGCATTTCATTTTAGTTTACAGCTAATTCCAACACATGCACTAACAGTTATGCAAGACAATAAAACAAATTTGTCTACATTTAAAAATCAGTTTATGACGAAAATATCAGGATTTAATCAAATGCCCAAATATTCCTCCATTAACTGCCAGACAATAATCCAAATGATTATAAAACTCATTTCTTACGTTGGCTAGTTGGTACATCGATATTCTGGCACATTCAGCGGAAAAAGCATTCCTGAGCTGTCTAAATTTTTATATTTTTTATTGGTATAAAGCTTAGTTTCTAAATATCCCCATAAAAAAATCGTTTGGCGAAAGATCCGGAGACCTGGCCGGCCAAGATATTGCGTGATTCGGGCCTATGATGTCGTTATTAAATGCGTTGTTCAAGTGTTCGCGCACAGCTCTGGTACTGTGTGCTGGGCAGCCATCCATTTAATACCAAATCTCTTGATTTTCACGAGCAAGGTTGGTGGTGTGGTCTTGTCCAGTAATGCCCTCCAGTTTTCTCGTGCTAATGTTTCCTTCGGCCTCCTCTACACAAAGTATCACTTCTAAATCCCTCTCGTTTTGTACAATTTGTCTCTGATTTTCACGTCGATTTTCTTTACATTTGCAATTATTGATTACTGTGCCTGTAGTTTCATTTTTTTTATCGTCCGTTCTATTGTTGATTTACTTGGTATTGGCCTATTAGGAAAATAGGCTGCAAATATGTCCGCTACTCTTCGATAACTATTTCCCGATAAAACCATTTTATAGTAGTGATTTTTTCTTGATTTAAGTAGTTCATTATTTAAAAATGATATGACATTGATCTGACAACTTGAGAGTAAGAGGTTAAATATTTTTTCTGGTATTTTATTATAAACTTCTAATAATACAGGGCGCGTAAGAAGATTCGTAACTTATTTTAGCATTTATCTCTTAGCCGGCGGACTGAGAAGAGCTGAAATTTGTACACTGGGTACAACTTTTCGTGCTCTTTAAAAATCCTTATAATATTTTCTTCTAAAATAGTTAGGGGAGCCAATATTAGACCACTTCAAAATTTACATGGGATTCCCTATGTCCCGCCTCGACGGAGCAACACCCGGTATATGTATATTTAGAAAAAAAGAGAGAAACGTAATTACAAAATAATGAAATAAAACGCATTAGGTCAGCAGGTGAAGCAAGGACCATTCGCAGCGGTAGATATTATTAACCTATAAAATAATTTTTGTCACGTAAAGCGGTCGTCTACCAATAACACACTAAACACGAAACATGCAACGTGTCACATAAGGTAAGTATTAGTCCCAGAGCTAGTCAACCCTTCGAGTAACGTTGGGCCTGTAGGGCTAGCAATTTGTATAGTAATGAGTCATACCATGCTTAGTACGACAATCATCACCTGGCAAGCATCAGCCCTGCACATCATCACCCTGTATATTTTTGAAAGTTGAAAAAAATAAAAAAAAAAACACTTCGAGCTGTAAGCTTCAACTTTTTCTAGGATTAGGTTCATTCAGAGTAAGGTTTAAAAAAAAAATTGACAGGCGTTTTTTATGAACACAAGTCTGCCAGACGAACTGAAAGGTGTGGCTGATTCGGATGACCATATTTCAAAAACTAATAAAGTTAGATGTACCTAATGTGGTGTTTTCTTAAAGATTGTGGCAAAAAAGTTTTTTTTTTTTAATGAGGTACCCTGTATATTATATTACCATTAAAAAGATCTTAAAAAGAGCGTCAGGAAAACACTACATTAGGGACATCTAACTTTATTAGTTTTGAAAATATGGCTATCCGAATCAAATCTTTACCCAGATAATTATTAAAAAAAAAAAAAAAATTCATGCAAATCGGTGCAGAAGAAGCCTCTAAAGATGTTTTTAAAAATTCTGACTTTGCGTTTGAAATATAAAGATACCACAAAAATAGTATTCTCAAACGATAAAAGTAAAAAGTAGTTATCATTGGTTTACGAAAACCTTTAAAAATAGATGATTTATTTATTGTATTCTCTAACGCCCTCCATACTGCAAACAGTTGTATTCTTTTTATTAAACTTTTTACCCGAATGCGGAAATCCTAAGGAGCTCATAAATTATTTTAGCCAGAAGCGGTCGATGCGTTGGGCTGTTATTTCAGCCAAATGGTTTTTTTGTCTGTGATTTGTGGCTTTACTATCACGTAAAGTAAAAACAAATATAAAGCGAAATATCAACGAAGTTGTTTTGACTGATTGGAATTGTTTGAATTTTTTTGTACTTTTATTTAGTACTTGTATGCCTTTTTATTAAAAAAATCCTACATATAAACATGTCCGGTTTTGCTTCTTTTCTGAAATACATTTAAAGGTTTTTAAAAAAATCGATATTTCTAAAATATCGAGAATACCTTTAACCGATTAAAATAAAATTAGATTAAGCTTATTGGTTCCAGTGGCGTCTCAGTGGGCACCACATCGTTTATTATTAAAAAAGAAGTATTCATAAAGCACATAAAATAAAATCCTAAAGTAAAAATAAACAATTTTGACCATAGTAAAGAAGGAAGACGATTTTTGCTAAAATACACTGCCAATTTATTTAAAAAAAAAACCCATTGGTAATATTTTATTTTCTATTATTATTTTTTTATCTTTGGGCAATCCACGAAGGCTGAAAGCCTCAATACTAACGTGGTTGTCTTAGGCAAGGTAAGAGGAAGTTTGTTAACACGGGACATAAAAACTTGAAGATTTGGGGGAAACGGGAAAGACCCGCGCTGGCAGCAGGTTCTACATTTTAGAAACGGAGTTTGGGGCCTGTTCAGTTGGACAGTATAGGAATGCATATGTTCGACATTACGAGTCCTTCTGCTGGAGATTGCAAGTGGACGGACTATACTGAATAACTGTTCGAAGCGGAAGCTGTAAAAGTATCTAGAAAAGAGCGATAGATCTCTTACAGCTCGACGATGGGCAAGGAAAAGAAGTCTTTCAATAAGTTAAGAATCAATAATAAGATGAAAAGCTTTTCTTTTAAATGACATACTGAGGGTTGTGGGGGACGCCATTTTCCAGACATGAGAATAATATTTTAAGAAAAGGCGAATTTGGGACACATACAAAGTGTATAAATTGAAAGGGAAACATACTTTTGGCTCGGAAAAGAAATCCAAGCTTCTTGGAAGCCGCTGTGGGTATAGATACAATGTGTTTATGCCAGTTGAGGTTGTTCCCAAATGTGAAGCAGACAAGGTTCAATGTGTCCTTGCTTTGCAAAACTTGGCCACTCATACGCAAAGGGTGAGTGTTTAATGATTTTTTTGCGAGAAACATAATTGAGTTTTGGATGCATTAAGTTGAACGAGCTTTTTGGCGCCCCAATCCAATATCAACTTAAGGTCCTGTAAAAGAGATATCTGCATCGCCCTGCGTTTGCTTTCCATGTCGGGTTGAGAGATTGGTTTGAGAACTTAAATACTGAAGTGAAGGGAACTATCGTCAGCAAAACTATGAATGGGATTGGTTGTAGAAAAAAGAAGGTCATTAATATTAAGAAGAAACAACGTTGGTGCCTGTACTAAACCCTGAGGTACTCCGGCATTAATTACGTGAAAGCTTAAAGGGTGGCCATTTACAATGACTGATATACGTCGATTAGAAAGATAACTGGAAAGCCAAGAGTAGAGTTTATTTGTTTATTGAGAAGTGCGTCATGACCAGACCTTAGATATATTAAGAGCAATGATTTAGGACTCACCTAGAAACCCAAAAGACTTGTTTCAGTTGTGTGATCCGGAAGAAAAACATTTACTGTAGATCTCTTGTGACGAAATTCTTACTGCCTGTCATGTAAACTTTTATATTATTCTAATTACTCAAGAATTTTCAAGTTAATGAATTTCCATTACTTTACAAAGCACTGAGAGAAGTGAAATAGGTCTATAGTTGAATGGAAGAGATTTAGGTACTTACTTGGGGATGGGTTAGGTTGGACCCGTGCAGCTTTCCAGCTATTCGGAAAATACCCGTGTCATAAGAAATTCCAAAGAGCCCTGTTAAAATAGGTGCAAGTTCAGGAGCACATTTTTTTAAAACAATTGCTGGTACGCCATCCAGCCCAGACGGTTTATTTGTGTAAAGAGAAGAATGGATACGCTAATAATTTACTTCTTATTAAACAATTAACAAAACTTGTTACATAGGAATTAAAAATTGATTACATCGCTGATTACATAAATGGATTTGCAATAATTCGGTTTACTGCATTGAAACTACACAGTATAAATCTATTCTATTACACTAATCTGGTTACATGATCAGCAGCTTTCCACATTACTTATAGTTTATGAAGTAAATGGTGCCAATATGTTTGGAATATGTATTGAATAATCTTGCTTTGGCAAAACCTATTTTTTGCGTAATAAAAAAATCCATTGGTTAAACGTGGTAGATTTTTTTACAAACAAAAAATAAATTTTTGTTCAGTGGGGCCACGAATAGAGTTAACCAAACCTGTATTTTATTATTTCAAAAAAGTTATACTTTATAAATATTTTTACTTCGCGTATAGCGCTAAAAACTATAATAAAAACTGCCTTAAGAAAATGTTGGAAAAAATATGTTTAAAACTACACTACTCAAAAAATTATCGCATATGCTCGATATCTTTCATAAGCTTTAATACAAAAATGCTTTCATTTAAATGGCCAAATCTCTTTTAATAATTAAGTTATTAAGACAATTAAAAAATGTTAAGAAAACATGAAGCTATAACTTTATATTAACCGTTGTTTTTTACTGTTAGCAATACATCCTACAGGGTGATAAAAAAATTGAAAAAATGAATAAGTTTTAATCGCCCTATATAATGGGCTGTTAAAAGGGAGAAATCTCATTTGTTAATAATTTATACCCTTACCCATTTCTGATATTTTATAATCACAAACTTGAGTACTCCCTTTCAACAGCACATCATACAGGTCGATTCAAAATTAATCGAGCATATGCGATAATTCTTTTGAGTAATGTACATGATTAAAAATAATTATTAATTTATCAAACATATTAGGTACATTTTTCTCTTATCGCTTATGACTAGTTGGAAAAATTAAGTGTAAACCAAAATAAATGTTTTTTACTTTTTATATGCAAACACTATAAATTAAGTCAAAATGTATGTACGCAGTAACCCAAAAAGTAACAATTTATTTAACAAAAAGTTAAAAATTTTAATATTTTTTACTACATTTAAATAAGTAACTAAAATTTTTATGAGCGGTTTTTTTATTTCCAAAATAACATTTTCCTTATTTTGAATCTTTTTGTATAATGAAATGCAATACTTTATGGCGTCCTTATACCAAAAATACTTTTTTTTCACTGAATTTGTAAAAGAACAGATTTTTTTCTTAAGAAGTTTTTTTTATTTATTTACCCTTTTTATTCCTTAAACCCATAACCAATAAAAATAATATTATACACTTTTAATTATTTATTAAAACCAGAACTAACCAAAACTACCCAATGTTTTAAATGTTTTTTTATTTTTTAATGTAGTATTTTAGCGCTTTTGAAGTACCCTGTATATTCTACAGTAATTTTTAATTATAGCTTTTAGCATTTAACACAAAGCAATGTGTAAGCAATATTATGAGAAATACCTTTTTTCAATATATTAAAAATTATTTAAAAAATACAGTTATAGTTTAGTCCAACCGTGGACACAGTGCATGATAATAAATTACCAATGCAATAAAAACAAATTAGGTTTGAACCGTTGCTAACTTTTTTGTTTTAAAATCTAAAACTTTAATAAAAATAATTGTAAAGCCTGTTAGCATAATAATGTTAAGAAAACAACAGTCTCATCTGGGGCTTACTTTTGTAATCGGGGAATGTAAGACAGGGGTCAGCGACTAAACCCAACTTTTTTTTAATAAAATGTGGGGTATAAGAGTTTAACCATATTGTAAACACCCTGTATAGGGGTATATAAGATTTAATAATTTTAATATTTATTTAATTATTTTGACATTAAAGAAACCACATCCAAAAAATTAAAAGAAATAATCGAAAATATTTTGCAAGGTTTTTTGTCACTAAACAATAACAGATTCTGAGTCATATTATTTTATCAGGGTCAACAATGTGCAAAGTCACCAAAATACTAAGTTTACCTTGGTATACACGTTCGGCGCTTGAAAAGTTTCGAATATGATTTTTGGGCAATGTGTAAGAAAAAGACGGAGTAGAGCGAGAACACGCTTGGCTCCTCCCACGGCGGCTATCGCGTCGTCGTTGCGCTTATCAGTCCGGTCAAAGTTCATTTGCAATTTTTCGCATACCAAGTACGTGTTAGCCGATCATGTTTACAATTTATTTTAACCTTTGGTACCAAAGCGGATACAGTAATAAAGTAAAAATGGTCTTCACTGTTGAACAAAAGATTAATATCATTAAATGGTATTGTCGTGCGGAGAGTGCAGAAGAAGTTGTCGGCCGTTTTATATTTGCATATCCTGATGAGCAAATCCCTACTGCTAAAACAATTTATAATATCTGGCATAAGTTTGAGCAGTCGGGATGTGTAAATCGAGGTGCAAAATGTTCTAGTGGCGATCAGGAACCTCGTCGAACACCTGACGCTAGGATTGAAAATGAGGTCAATGTGTATGCTTTTGTGGAAATAAGTGAACCTTGTTCTAGCTCCCAAATTTCTGAAGAACTTGATATTCCAAGCCGTACAGTGCGTGATATTTTGAAAAAAATAAGTACAAAGCCTACAAAATTAAAAACACTCAAGAGATTTTTCCAGAAGATCAAATAAAACGCATGGAGTTTTGTGAAACCCTAAGAGAAAAAATTGATCAAAATGACGACTTCACAAGTAATATTTTATTTACAGACGAGTCATCTTTTCCTCTTCTAGGTCGACATAATTCTTCAGTCGTGAGATATTGGTCTCGGGAAAATCTACATTTAAGTGTGCCATTACGAACTCAATACCCGGAAAAGGTAAATGTTTGGGCTGGTATTTTAGCCAACCACATTGTAGGTCCTTTTTTCATTGATGGTACCTTGAACTCTGAGAGATATTTACTTTTATTGCAACAAAATATTATATCCGCTGTACGAAACTTGGATGTTAATTTTAATGAAATTTGGTTTCAACAAGACGGATGTCCCGCTCACAACGCTAGACAAGTGCAGAACTATTTAACAAACACTTTTCCTGGACGGCTTATTTCCACAAGAGGTACCATACCATGGCCTCCGCGATCTCCAGATCTGACTTCGACAGGTTGGGATACTGTGAAGCCCAACAAGGAGGTGTATTTGAACACCTTATTAAATAATCCATTTAATTAGAATTATTTTTTTGTTTAAGAGTTATTTTTCATTTTATTTTAGAATATTGTATTTTCTTTTCACCAAAGGTTTTTAAGATTTGAGCATATTAAAGTTGTTTTTTTGACTTGCTATTATGGGCACGTTAAAAAACAACATAAATTTTTATCTGTCGTGAGCGCGTGAAATTCCAATACTTTATTTGACCTACCCATCTCCAAGCGCTTGCTAAAGTGCACTGCGGGGCAGCCGAAATTTACATTCACATCTAGCGGACCCGAGCAGTAGGTACGAGGAATCGGCGTCGCTATCGGTGGGCGGTTACCTATGCAGTCGTTCTCTGTCGTCTCTCTATCTATTAGTGTCTAATACATTAAAACGCAATCCGTTAGATTCAACTCGCCAAACCTGTATAAACAGACATTGTCCTAATAATGAAGAGGAAAAAATTTAAAAAATATTAGATAAGAACTAGGTAGTAGAAGTGAAGTCAAGTATAAAGTTCTAGTTAATCCTCGTACGGGCTACCCCTAGTTGGGGGTATGCCCGTACCAAATTAAGTTAGTTGATAAAATGGAAAGTTAGTTTTTGTCTACCGGTCTCATGGTCCAAGAAGATAGTTCCATATGGTACATTTGCCCAGTGACGTAAAAATGGCCCTATGTATATTTCAAAATTATACGTCACATTAAAATTGCAGAAAAATAGTTTTAGACCTTATCTCTAGAAGCAAATTTAACAGAGCCAAATGTGCTTCTTTTTAGCAAGCCGCATTATTCCTTGTGGAACGTTTTTTTTTTTACTACTGCAAGATTTTTTTATAATAATTCTATAACTATATTACGACCACCGTTAGTTGAAAACACTTAATAGTGAATAATATTTGCAATGCAACCCATCCTTAAAATGTTGTTTAAGCCCGCACTATTTAATACAAACTTTTAATTTTAGCAAAAATACACTTCTTAATAATTATGTATTAAAGTCATAAAATGTTAATGGATGGTATTTATTTGGGTACACGCCAAAATAAAATTAAAAGTACTAAAAACCAAAAAACTTTGAAATTAAAATGTCAAAGTTTTCAGAATATCCTAGAAAAACATAAAAATTTTGAATTTTAAAACCTAAATAATGGTAAGTTTTTATTTTTATTATTTTTATTCCATTTGTCTTGACAACGGTGGCAGATTTGCCACCGAAACGTCGATTTTTAATTATTTTTTTACTTGTTTAAATTTTTTGGTTTTTTAGTACTTTTAATTTTATTTTGGCGTGTACCCAAATAAATACCATCCATTAAATGAATCCGCCAAACTACAGAACATATCTTCAATTCATAAAATGTTATTT
>JACEGR010004695.1:0-83682 GCA_014170235.1 Listronotus bonariensis | reverse complement strand
TATATATATATATATATATATATATATATATATATATATATATATTATATATATATATATATATATAAAAATGGTTATAATCTCAATATATCTACGGCATAAATCTAAGTAGTTTACACAGGGCCGTATTATCCATTAGGCTGACTAGGCTAAAGCCTAGGGCGCCATGAAAAAATAGGCGCCAGGGGGGGTAATATGAGCTAGACAGGGAGTTTTAAAAAAGTTAGTTTAGGTTGAGTGGGGATTTTTGGTGACTAATTTCTCTGTGAATGAGGTGCTTTGGAATGAAATAGGCGCGAAATAGGCGCTACGGAGGAAGGACCACCTTTTCTTTGAAAGTAGGCGCTCCGGAAATTTCAAGCCTAGAGGCGCCTCAAACAGTTAATACGGCCCTGGGTTTACAACCCATAGCTATAGTAACAATAAAAATTAAGATGTTTTTTTATTTAAATGGCCGTATTTTCAAAACAAGGTATACGAATACAAGATAAACATATCACAAGTGGTGTTTTTAAATATATTTTCAGTTCATATATTTCAGTTCAACAATTTTCAATTTGGATGGCCAAATTTCCAGAACTAAAAAGATTGATACATCAAATAGAATATTATGTATCAATCAAATATTTTAAGGCTCTTTAAAAGGGTCTTTGTAATGGTGACATATTATACAGGGTGATCCATTTAAAGAATCCTACTTCTTGTATTTTGTATATTTTAAGAGATACCTAATAAAAATATGGTATGGTATTTCAACTTTTTTGCGTTTAAGTAACCACGCCTCATCCATGACTTATAAATGTTTCATTATATTTTTTGTTCTAGAACTTTAACGTGCTTTTTCCACAACTCACGTTTTCAGAGTCGGTGCCCATCATAATTTCAATACTACTGCACCGATTTTTTTACAAATTTTACCACTATTTCTTTACATAATTTACGAGGTAACGGCGAAGAGCTTTTTTTGACGTGACAACGTTTCATAATTCGATGGACCCGGCTGCACGCACCAAAAACAAAATGACTCTTTATGTGCCGTTATCCTCGCCCGTTCCATTTAAGGCTTGAAGTTGCAAGCGAGAGCGCGGGAACGAGCGACAAAGAGGCACAGTCTCCGTCGTTCGGCAGCGTTCGACATCTGTTTCTCTCCTACTTGAGTAAGCGTGCAGTGAAAAGTGAATGTGATGTCAATTGTATATAACGATAATTGCGGTAAAGGTAAGGACGTTGTCACCTTCAACTATCGTCAGTAAACCGACTTTGCAGACAACCGATTTTTCAAGTTTGTCGATACTTTTAATTTTCGTTAATTTGAGCGTGACGTAAAAAGCGGAGGGCTATCCTTTTAAAGACAGTTAAAAGAAAACGTCCTGCTTCTCTATGCTATCCACCACGACTCTCTCCCCAGACCGGTTTCGCCTGCCTTACAGGACTCCTCAGTGAGGCTGTATCGAGTCGTGGTGAATAGCATAGGAAACCAGCGTCAACTTATTAGACAAGTTTCGTTGTCCAGCGGTAGGATATTAAATCCTGCCGTTGATGCCCTACTGAAATCGCATTCAGTAAATACGAGCATCAATTGTAGCGGAGTGGCTATGTATGTTTAAAGCAAAAAGGAAAAAATTCCCCACTGTCTTGGTGTATAATATAAAATATTTTACTCCTTTTAAAGACAGTTAAAAGAAAACGTCCTGCTTTTCTATGCTATCCACCACGACTCTCTCCCCAGACCGGTTTCGCCTGCCTTACAGGACTCCTCAGTGAGGCTGTATCGAGTCGTGGTGAATAGCATAGGAAACCAGCGTCAACTTATTAGACAAGTTTCGTTGTCCAGCGGTAGGATATTAAATCCTGCCGTTGATGCCCTACTGAAATCGCATTCAGTAAATACGAGCATCAATTGTAGCGGAGTGGCTATGTATGTTTAAAGCAAAAGGAAAAAATTCCCCACTGTCTTGGTGTATAATATAAAATATTTTACTCCTTTTAAAGACAGTTAAAAGAAAACGTCCTGCTTTTCTATGCTATCCACCACGACTCTCTCCCCAGACCGGTTTCGCCTGCCTTACAGGACTCCTCAGTGAGGCTGTATCGAGTCGTGGTGAATAGCATAGGAAACCAGCGTCAACTTATTAGACAAGTTTCGTTGTCCAGCGGTAGGATATTAAATCCTGCCGTTGATGCCCTACTGAAATCGCATTCAGTAAATACGAGCATCAATTGTAGCGGAGTGGCTATGTATGTTTAAAGCAAAAGGAAAAATTCCCCACTGTCTTGGTGTATAATATAAAATATTTTACTCCTTTTAAGACAGTTAAAAGAAAACGTCCTGCTTTTCTATGCTATCCACCACGACTCTCTCCCCAGACCGGTTTCGCCTGCCTTACAGGACTCCTCAGTGAGGCTGTATCGAGTCGTGGTGAATAGCATAGGAAACCAGCGTCAACTTATTAGACAAGTATCGTTGTCCAGGGGTAGGATATTAAATCCTGCCGTTGATGCCCTACTGAAATCGCATTCAGTAAGTACGAGCATCAATTGTAGCGGAGTGGCTATGTATGTTTAAAGCATAAAGGGAAAAATTCCCCAACTGTCTTGGTGGCATAATATAAAATATTTTACTCCTTTTAAGACAGTTAAAAGAAAAACGTCCTGCTTTTCTATGCTACAACCCAATAGGGGTTTCTGATGCTCGAGTAAATCCCCATTTAGCATCGTGAGCTCCCATACTATTAACTATTGCGAATTCCGTTTATTTGTATTAATTGACTTCATATGCAAGTCTTCGACAAACCTATTATTTGCATTACTACTCATATAATATAAGCGTGCAATTTTAAAATAAACAATTGAAAGTTAAATTATCAGTTATGCTTAGGCGCCTACCTTGATTTCCGATTATTTCAATGAGCTTCGTGATCATCTCATATAAACCTAACATTTTTACTCGCCTTCTAATACGTATGTTTAGGTATTGGTGTATTGTGAAGGTGTTAATTTATCTCGGAAGCTCTTCTAAAGCATTGGGAATATCAGGTTTATGGTAGTTTCAAGTATCATTAATGCCAATGGTAAAATTAATGGAAAGACGTTTGACTATCTGTTAAGATACATGTTTAAATATATTTATTAAAAGTATTTTTTTATTGGGTTTTACTTAACACATGTAAATATAGAAACCGTGTTTTTGGTAGTTTTAGGGAGCTTGGGCAAGAAAAACTGAAGGTTAAACTGTAATTTGATATACCATCGTGCCAAAAAAAAGGTACAAAAATCCAGTTCAATCTCCTGGTCTATAAGCGGATTAGGTATGTTTTTATTTTGTCAAAGTTAATATAGTTTTGTGACTTTTACGTTAAAAAAGGACAGATATAAGGAGTGGGATTTCCTATAGACCAGTAGATAATTTTCTACATTATGGTGTATTTTTTTTAAATAATTGTAATATAAAAGGAAACAATAACATGTTTTAAGTTAAAAAGCGATGATGCAAAATGTACATAAATATATTAAAAGGTTGGTTAAACATGAACCGACAAAAAAATCGGACGGAGGTAAACGGGGCGCGAAAATATCTCTTTACCTGCACGCCTGTAAGGTTACGTTTATATCATAGGTAAATGGGAGCGCCAGCCCTTCCCGAGAGGGGGTGTGGGTCAGGGCAGGTAAGAATTCCTATAATTGACACTAATAATTTGTATACCACTTAATCAGTTCAGTTCTCATTGTAATAGTGAATAGATGTGCGAAAAGATTTCCGCTCAAGATTTTAATAGTGAGAAAATGTCGGTATCAGTAATTGAAAGTGTGAGTGGAAAAGATTTAATAGCCTACAAAAATTTTACATTTTCCAAAGAAAGCAATAAATGTTTCGTAATTAATAAAATTTTTAAAAATAGACCAACATTTTATTTCGATACCTTTACTTTAAAGAAAACATTTGCGCCCCGTTTACCTTTACGATTTTATTGACCCCAAGATCCCTGCGCCCCATTTACCTGTTCAATAAAACTTTAGTGAAGGCCTTGCGCCCCGTTTACCACCGCCGAAAAATCATCCAAAAGACAATGTATATGTATTTTAACTATCTTTACTAGTAAACAATGCCCAAATAATTACCCGCATAATTCCTCGTAATTCCCCATAATTTACCATACTTCGACATTCTCCACCATACTTCGTCATACCTCCCAATTCTCCTTTATACTTTTCCATACTCCTTCTTACTTTCCCATACTTCCCTATGAACGTGGTCATCGTAAAAGCCCAATGAATGGCTTAGGAGGATATATTAAGAAGTTGAGCGACAATCTCTTGTTAATGGAAACTTTTACATTGTTGGCCCATGTTGCTACCAAATTAAAGCGTTTTTAAAAAATACATTTGAATTTTCTAATGCTCATGCTTGGTTGAAAATAATTTTTCTGATTATTTAGGAATTTTTGACTCTGCGAACGGCATGACGAAAAATGCCAACTGGACCAACGCCACCTAGCCAAATTTTAAAAATATGTATGGCAATACCACCTAATAAATATGAAAATAATGGAGCATTCCCCTAAAAAGGGGCATTTTGGCCGATAGGCCTTTTTTCCGGAGATCATTTAAAATAAACCGCCATGTTTTAAATTATAAATTCTGAAATTTTTGTAGCGATTTGGCAACACTGTGCGTTTTGGTATTTTTCTAGAAACCTGCGGCAACTCCGATTTTAACGAAATTTGGTATACGGGGTTTTTGGGGCGCTTATCACGAATCTAAAGATTTTTTGGCGGAAACGTTTCGTTCTCGAGATATTCATCATCAAAATTCAAATTTGAACTAAGCTTATTTTCACTATATTCCCCCTTCTTTTTGCATATAATTCTTGATTTAAAGCTAAAGTGTCACAAAATATTTGATTTTCACCTTTTAAAACTCCATTTTCTACGTTTTTACATTATTTTTGCATTAAATTTCGTGGCTTTTCTTTGATAATGCGGGAACCATACATACACATAGGGCTTCATGGCACAATGGGATTGAAATGATTCAAAGTATAGCTATGCAATTTAATGCAAAAATAATGTAAACTACGTAAAAAACAGGGTATTAAAAGGTGAAAATCAAATATTGTGTGCCACTTAAGCTTTAAATCAAGAATTGTATGCAAAAATAAGGGAATATTGTAAAAATAGGATTAGTTTAAATTTCAAGTCTGATGATGAATATCTTAAGAACGAAAACGTTTCCGCCTACAATTCTTTTGGATTTGTGATCAGCATCAAGCCCCGTATACACAAATTTCGTCAAAATCGAGGTTGCACAGTTTCTAGAAAATTACCCAAAATTTCACTTGGCTTTTCTTGAAACCAACATTTTTCGATGGGCCTTTATTCAGAAGAATGCCTCAATTTCTAAAATTAAAGACTGAAAACACACTTTATTTGGTTAAAATGTTGAAATTGTGAACAACTACGAACGAACAAATAAGTAAAATCAAATTATATTACAGTAATGATCATTGCGCAGGTCTGCAACTAAAAAAAACTTCAAAATCAGCGGATTATTTTGACGGTTGAAAAATAGTTCACAACGAAAAATTGGACGTCTCCGAACAGGGGTTTTGTGATTAGCAGTTTGGGATTTCTTCTCTACGAACGCTTTTAACAAAATGCGCTTGCATCTGACGGTTTCTGATAGTTTCTGACTGCTCAACGAACAAACCTAAAGGTACTTGCACACATGTACACTTTTGTGGCGTAATTTTTTATAGCGGGATGATAAAAATAAACTTTATGTTTACACAAGCATGCTTGGGTAAGACATATGTTTATTTATTATCCCGCTATTAAGATTCCGCTATAGAAAATTGCGCCACAAAAGTGTACAGGGTGTCCCATTTTGGTTGACCCCTATGGGAGACTTGGAAACCATAAGAGATATTAAACAATCTGATACCCCATCCTCGAGCTCTTTTTGGAGAAAACATTTATGGTAAAAACAGCTCATCGCTATCGCGAAGCGTTTCAGAGATACAGGGTGATTCTCGATTTTTCACTTTTTGAAAAGGCCCTGTAGCTTTGTTGTTATTACAGATACGAGAAAACTAATTGCACATTATAAAGACACTTTTTTCCGTAAAATCCAGTGGCGTAGCCAAAACATTTTGAGCTGTCATTTTTGACATATGACCCAAACATGTTTTTTTTTATTAGGGACACCTCTATAAATGATTAGGTAATTAAATTGCTTGTTTTTTCTGATTAAAATAATATATCATAGTAGGTGGTTTAATAAATTTTTACGTCAAATATTGGAAAAATTATGATTTTAAAGACGCATTTTTTAATTTAAAATTAAAAAATTTCCTACAATTTTATTTATGAAAATAAAAGGGATGGAATTTTTGGTATTTGATAAATGTGATGGTGAGAAATATTATTATACACAAAAGAATTATACAGGGTGTCTCAAAAATTAAAATGATTTTTGTTATTTTTAACTTTAAAAATTTCCTACAATTTTAATTATGAATATATAAGGATAAATTATGGTGGATAATATATATGATAAGGAAGAATATTATTATATATATATAAATGATACAGTGTGTCCCAAAAATTAAAAATAATTATTTTTATGTTTAAATTTAAAATTCATAGCGTCCTTATTTATGAATTTGAAGCAAAAAAATTTGGTACTGATATTAGATATGATAATGTTGTATATAAAAAATAAAAATCAAAGTTATACAGGGTGTGTCAAAAATTTTCGATTTTTTTTGGACTTTAAATTTTTTTTGTTTTTTGCTCTATTGGTAAAGTTGACATGGAGAATTCATAAAAATAAAAAAATCAAAAATATAAAAAAAACTTGATAAATTTTTAAGTTTAATTAATATAACTTGTTTATTATTGTTGTTGTAAACTAATTTTTTGTTTTTTTCTACGGAAATGTCTCCTGAGCTAAGGGATGACAGATTCCTTTTAAAACAAAAATATAAAACAATTTAAAAACAGATAGAAGCCGCAATGCGTCTTTAAAATCATAATTTTTCCAATATTTGACGTAAAAATTTATTAAACCACCTACTATGATATATTATTTTAATCAGAAAAAAACAAGCAATTTAATTACCTAATCATTTATAGGGTGTCCCTAATAAAAAAAAACATGTTTGGGTCATATGTCAAAAATGACAGCTCAAAAAATTTTTTGGCTACGCCACTGGATTCTACGGAAAAAAGTGTCTGTATAATGTGCAATTAGTTTTCTCGTATCTGTAATAACAACAAAGCTACAGGACCTTTTCAAAAGTGAAAAAATCGAGAATCACCCTGTATCTCTGAAACGCTTCGCGATAGCGATGATCTGTTTTTACCATAAATGTTTTCTCCAAAAAAGAGCTCGAGGATGGGGTATCGGATTTTTAATATCTCTTATGGTTTCCAAGTTTCCCATAAGGGACAACCAAAATGGGACACCCTGTACATCCCAAAAAACTTTTAAAACCTGTTCCTAGAACGTTTTGGGTAAAACGTTTAGTAAACGTATAAAAACATACTATGGCAACATTTCTAAAACGTCCCAAGAAAACTTTAAAAACCTCTTTCTAGAACGTTTAGGGACTATAAAATACATTCAGTAAACGTACAAAAAAAACGTTTTTAATACGTTGTTTTTGCCGACAAAAAACTTTCAAGAAACGTTCAAAGAACATTCACGAACGTCTGAGAACGTTTATCGTGCGTTACCCAAAATCTGCTTGAATGTTTTATAAACGTTTATAAAACCAACTTGTGTTATAAGGGATCTTATTTTTATTGAGTAACTCTTCTTTGCAAGGTCCTTTTTGAAACATTATCACAAATTATCAGAATACCCAGATGCGAAAGTGCGGCGAAATACGCTTAGTTGTTTCTATGGCCTTGAGAAAGAATAAATGGAAAATCTGCACCAATGCATGGATCGTAATATTTTTAATTTGTAAAAGTTTAAACCGCTCAAGGCGCTAAGGAGAGATAGACTTTTATAGTAGTTAATTATGCAGCGTTTTTTATGTGGGGAAAACAGGACAAAACAATAATACACTAATTGAAAATTTAAATATTTCTTTATTAAAAATATTACAATTTAAAAATGTTATCTTTGTTTTGAAAGGTAGAACATTGTTAGTTGATGTCACGTTTAGATCAATTTGTAATAAAATGTCTATACCTGGTTGCACAAAACATTTTACCAAACGATTAAACTAATGGTTGGTTTAGAATGTTTAACAAAAAATAAAACGTGGTCTAAAAACTGCTAATTAAGATAAAAAAGGTATTCCTTTTTACTAGCTTAATTGTTTATTAAAAAGTTTTATGTAACTGGGGATTAAAACAGAATAATCGAAAGCAGATGTGACAAAAGTTTTTAAAGAAACCCCGTCGCAATATTTTAAAGCAATGCAGATGTTGCCATAGTAATAGGAGTATGTTATTTTTAAATACAAAACACCTATTTTTTTATTTAAAATATAGCATTTAAAATGGCAGTGCAGCTATAAATAAAAATAAATATTTTCTTTCTTTAGGCACATTCTGATTAATATCAATAACTTTATAAACATGTCTAAGTATTTTGTAAAGTTTGTATTAATTTTAAATAGTTAAAAAAAATCTGTTTTAAGATTCTTTTAATATTTATCTGATAAAATAGTATTGCTTTGGAAGGTTCTCAGAATTGTCTGTATTTCTTGATGATAATGGCTTGAAAAATATTGTCGGCACGGTAGTGGTAAATCGAGATTTTATTGCGGATGACGAGATAGAAATAAATTTATTTTGTAAAGTGATCTCCACACAATTTATAATTCATCAGATTTTTACCAAAAATCCTTTTTTCGAGCATCCAAATAATTATCCACATATTTTTTGTAAATAGAACTTACAACATCAAGAAAATACTTTTAATGCATTTTTATATTAAAAAGTATTATGGCTACGTTAACATTAATGTGCCCGATATTATCTTTAGCCTGCACATCAACATGTACGGACTAATTAAAAATAACTTTATTATATAACAAAATATCACATTTATATTTAGCTCAAGTGGTCCTTTGGGAATCTAAAAAGTGATTTTCCGCTCCTGGTACAGTATAAATAAACACATTTATATCCCATATTAAACGGTAAAAAAATTTAAGAAGTCACTATACTAACACTTTAATAATAAAAAAGAAATAAAATTTCACAAACAGCTAAACACAATTAACTAACTTATGCTCACGTTCTATACCAACAAAAATATAGGACTAACTGACATCTAGATGAGCATTTGGTCACGTACTAAATCGTGGGGTGTATATCCACCACGCAGTGGGAGGGACCATAGTGGTGAGAGATTTCAACGAACACGCTTAGTTACTCATCTGGGTATTCTGATAATTTGTGACATACTCTTCTACCGCCGGCCGTATTCCTAGCTCATTGTTTTGTACTTTCTGTAAGGCTGCCGTCATATCTTAAGGGCTCCATTTTCCACGATCTGATTTTCTTTTGTATTAGCTATCTTTTAAGAGATCTGAATTTTTAAAATAAAAAAAAACTGTTTAGCAGTTGTTTTACAAAGAAGCAGTCTCTCAAGATAGGACGTCCCAACCTAGGAGTACTCACTATGTCCCATCTTAAGAAATTTGCATAAGTTTTTAAATATAACATAAAATTATCTTTAGATTAACTACTCATACAAGGTATATTTATAAAAATGTATAATCATTTACTGTTTATACGCTATTAAAAAATACATAATTTCAAAAATTTGAAAAGAACATCTAATTACAAATAACCGTTTACCACCGTCGCGTCGCCACAAATTTACTGCATGCGTGATTCCCCGTCGGTATTACAGATATATTATGAGCTTCCAGGTCGTATAAAGAGATGGTGCAATATGTGTAAGAATTCCAAAATTTGAGGTGTCTCTTCTTGGGAGAGAGATGGAGAAGGGGAGAGAAACAGTTGATTTACCCCCACCAATTAAGAAATGGCACACACCTGCGACTGGTGATTGTGTTCAGCGACCAAAAGAGATCAGTCAAAGTTTTATTTTATTCTTGCTTAACGTTGGTAAAAGGACGTGCTTGGTTAAAAGTATGGATTTATTTAGAATTTTTTGTTTCAGTACGCACTTTTTACGTAACATTTTTGTGTCTGAATCAATACTATCAGCCAAATATCTTGCGAACTTTCACCGGTTTGATGGTTAACTTAACACAGCGGGATTACTCGTCATGCATGGGAGGTTGTTTTCCGGCTTGTTATTGGCTGTTATAAATGTCAAAACTCTTGACTTTCACATGTTCAATATGGCTGATGTTTTGTGATTGTTGTGGCTGTATATTTGTTTTGTGTTTTATTCGGTTTGATTTTACGTGTGACCTGTGTTATAGATATAAATTATTGAAACAAAATTTGTGGAAATTTATGGGTTTTTTAATAAATTATTTTTAAATTATTTACGTTGTTTTTTTTTGAATAAAAACAAATTAACACTTTATCTAGGATTTATTTATGTAACAAAACATTATATACATTAATATTTTATATACATCCGTAAAATATATTTAATGAATATCTTGCTGGAGGTTAAAAGCACAATGAACCAATAGAGAGTTTCTGTGTTCGTCACTCTCTATTTAAAAATTTGCTTGAACTGTAAAAGTCAGACAAATGATCAGTTTAAAAAGTAATAATAGTGATAAAAATTATACTAAAGCGAAAAAATAAAAGGTCTAAAAGCCTAAACACTTAAAAAACTTAATAACTGACCCAGTTAAAGGTACAAACCAAGATATAGAAGTATGTCTACTTAAGTTCGTACCATAAGGCAAACTTTTTATTAATTTGACGAAAAAATTTAACCATTCGATATTAATTGTTTTCAGTGGTAGGTATATGAAATATCTTAAAAATATAAGTTTATATTTAGAGGAAAGTACACTTATTTTTGTTAATATTGAAAATTTGTGGAAAAAGATATTTAGTTAGGATTAGGATTTTTTCTGCAATAACAGGCATTTTGAGCTTCTTTACAAAAGTGTTTTATTTCAAAATAAGTATCCAGTAATGTGAACTCAAATTTTCAATGTTAATTAAAACCTACAATCTTATCTGCTTCCTTATACCTAAAAAAACAAGTATGTAGATATCGAATAAAATGGACCAAGCACAGTGGCCTACGGAAACTGAAATCCTACTACGCTTTTCTTAGTATAAGTGGGTAATATTAACTTATAGACTTCAATACCTTTCAACTAAATAGGAACAACATAAATCTAAAATTTATTGGTTGGTGAGTTTGAGCATGCTATTTTCATATATTTCTTAAAATTATACACTTCTTTTACATTTAGTACCATTTTTATGCTAAATAAGTAATCTCGCAATAAAAGTTTAGTTTTCAAGAAATAATTCTATTTAGATTTTTATTTTCAGTTCTCATTTCCCTAAAATTTATACCTAAACATTTTCCACATTAACGTATTCCAATCTAAGAAAAAAATAGTCTTCTACCAAATAGATTTTTAATACACCATTAGCACTAAATTACCAATATTTAGTCATTAAAATATTAATAGATTTCTGTATAAACCACATTTTACACTTTTTATTAATGTTTTTGAATATACCGCCGATTTTGACATTGGGAGTGCGTATGCGCATGCCCTGCCATCCACCAGACCCTTTCTTCAAATTGTGCCGCACTTTTCGAAAGCGGCGATTGATCCTCTCTCCTTGTCTATTCTCTTTGGGTTACGCACCCAAAAACGTCAAATTGTTGCATTACTCGCAAATTAAATGTATACGTATACAAACCCAAGTATTAAACCATGACAACCAGTATAAAAATATCTATGACAAGAAAATCCAAAGTTATTATATAGAATCGAAAAAATAACAATTGAATCATTGTCCATGGCTTCTTTAGATGAGAATTCTATAAAAGTTATCGTCGCTTTATATCGAAAAGCATTATATTAAATACAAGGTCATGGGAAACCGAATTTAATATAAACTATAAGAAAAAAACACGCAAACCCAACAGAAAGGCAAAGATCAGAAATTTTAAGTTTTAACTAAAGTTCATAACAACTCGAAGGAATGGCTAATTTATAGCATTTGATATGTATCTCGAACTGAAATTATGAATATAATTTTTTAACTGCAGTTCGTGTTTACTGGCCGTATTTTTCTCTACTTTTAGTCCAATTTATATTTTCTTTACTTCGTTTGTATGGCTTAAGTTTCAAATTTATCTCTGCAGTCGAGGTGATTCTCCAGAAATGGAACGAAATGTAGAAATCAGGCAATATACAGAATGTAATGGAAATACCGAAGTTATCCTTAATCAGAACTAACCAAGTATAAATTGTTGATTTTAATGGTTATAGAGTAAAAAACCCCGTAAGCGCAGGGCCGTGTTAACTGTCTGAGGCGCCTAGGCTACAATTTCCCGGAGCGCCTATTATTTTGCATGACAAAAAATTTTGGAAGACCAAAAAAAAAAAAAAAGAAAAAAGGTCCGTACCTCCGTTTGCGCTTAATTTCCGGCGCCTTACTTCACCGAAATGAAATTTGCATGACAAAGAAAAACAAAGGTCATTCCACTCCTGGCACTCGCCCGCCTATTTCATATTTATTTTAAAAGCACTTTATTCACACTCGAGAATTTGTGGTAATCCCCACCCGACCTAAACTTTACGGCGCCTACTACTCCCCTGTCTGGCGCCTACTTTTCATGGCGCCCCTGGGCTGTAGCCTGGTCAAGCCTAATGGATAATACGGCACTGCGTAAAGGCCGGAAGACCTTCGTTATTTTTGCTTAAAGAGCTGAAAGTTTGTTGGTGCATGCTCCCCAACATGGTAAGAAGCGATGGGAGACTATAAAGTTTGACTCCTTACTGGCTTTGGCGGGTACCAGGTGCATAAGGTTGTTTAACTGTAAAATAACGCCTTTCGTCCTTTTTTTGTAAAAGCTGAATTTAATATATGTTACTTGGGCTACCTAAGAAGTTATTTCCCCCGGTCCTGCGGACTGTTTTGACAGTTCCAAATTCTTGGCAGGAATGAAATGGACCAAATATTTTTGCATTTTAAATGAAATTTTGGAAAACTGGTCCCCACGGTCCCAAACTAATAAATACAAACTTTTGCTTCAATTGGTATTATACAGGGCGAGTTATAACTAAACAAAATATAAAAAGTGCCCAGGAGCTAATACGCTTATTTTTAAAATAGAACAAAATTGTATAAGTAAATATTGTAGAGAAATAAAATTTATGTGAAAATTTGAACTTAGGAGCATGAGAGTAAAAAAAATGTAATTGGTAATATTTTTGCATTACGAATTACAACTTAAATAATGGGCAAGAGTGAAGCAAACTTAAAAAAAAAAGATAATAATAATAATTTTAAATATGTTTTTCTTCTTGAATTCGCTGCCTTACGCAAAGTATTTCACAAAAGCAGTTACTGCATAAGGTAAAAAATTGACAAAAACAATTTTCTCTACCTGAGCCCTTCAACTTTAAATTTTTTGACATACAATTGACTGCTCTACTCAACATTTACGTATACAATTTTGTCCTGTTTTTAAAAGCAAAGGTGACTACTACTCTTGGTCAATTTTCTTATATTTTTGAGTTATAACTCGCCTAATATAAGACAAATCGAGAAAGCACCAGTTTGAGTATTTGTGGTTTTGGACCATACGACCAGTTTTCCCAGAAGAGAACGTTTAAAAAGGCAAAAAATTTTTTGGTCTATTTGTCCTCTCGTGACTACCTATCCTGGAACACACTCTACATCAAAATAATTTTAAAACAAGCAGAAATCACTCTCCAGACAATTTATTTTCTTCAGTGCAACTATATAGTTTTCCAAATTTAGGGACGTTATTATTGTATCACTGGATGCACCAATTTTAGATATAGCTTATAGCATCTGTGTATTACTTTCGGTTTAACCGTGAATGCACATAAGCTTTGATATTTTTAAATGGAATACCCTATATATTTTTGGGATTTGAATTCTACAGGTCATTCCTGATATAAAAACTTAAAATATTGTTATATAACCTAACTCTTTTTAGTTTGGAGAAAATGGCGTTTGAAGCTCGTCCAAACGACAACAACACAATTTGCAGTTTATGAGAAAACAAATACAAACATTACAACAATTTAAAATGCCTAAAACTAGTTTTTTTAAGTCTTTACCTTTAAAGCCCATTATTACACTACTTCCTGTTTAACCGGCCGTGCTTTAAAATTTTGAGGCTTCTACATATGATAACCCACAACATTGGTGAAACACTACATATGTTTTTTAAGATTTAAATTCTTTGAGAGCTATTCCTAATATAAAACCTGGAGTACCTCCACTTAACCTATACTTTTAGTTCTAGAAAACAGGAGTTGAAAGATCCGAACGACCTCATAGCAAACAGTGTCATGAATGTGTGTGTCGTCGAAAAATACACGGCCAAATTTTAGGAGGTGATTCCTCATTGAAAAATATGAAAAAGTTCCTATAAACATGGGTCCGAAAATGCATAGTTTCTAAGATACAGGGTGTCCAACATTTAGGTTCAACATTCACCTTCTTTAATCTTCAGTTGACCTTCACTTTTTAATGTCATTAGATAGTCCTTAAAAGTTAAGATAGGAAAGTAAAATTAATTTTGCTCTATCTTTAACTGTTTTTGCTCAGTAAATCGTCAAAATTCAAAATTCCGTCCCAAGAAACATGCAATAAAGTGGTTTTTATTTTTTTCTCGAAAACGAAGCAAGATACAAAAAAATTTCAAGAGATAAAAAAGTTGTATTTTCAGTTGCTTATTCTAAAAAAATAAAAAAGTTACAAAAAAGTCAGTGGCGTACATTTTTACAATTATTTTCGATAAGATGTCCCGTGAGACGCCACTGGACTTAATAATTTTAATTTAATTATGCTAACTTTGGCCCTTATTACTAGAAATAACACTGAAAAATTTCAAGAAAATCGGTTACAGAGTATTCAAGATAATTACAAAAAACCTATTTTATTTAAAAAGTTTAACACCCTGTATCTTGGAAACTATGCATTTTCGGACCCGTGTTTATAGGAATTTTTTAAATATTTTCAATGAGGAATCACCTCCTGAAATTTGGCCGTGCATTTTTCGAACACCCTGTATAGAGCGATTTATTAAAATTACCAGTGTTCTCATACTTGAAGTTCACATTTTACAGCACTTCCGGTTAAACAGGAAGTAGTATTAGTAATTGCTCTCTTAAAGGTAGAGTCTTTTTAAAAAGAACTATTTTAGGCGTTTTACATTTTTGTGATGTTCGTTTATTTGTTTTCCCATCAAACTGCATATTGTGCTGACGCTTTGTGGACATTTTCAAACGCCATTTTCTCTAAAAACCAAAACAGTTAGAGTTAAAGTGAAAATATGTAAGGTTTATATCAGGAATGACCTGCAGAATTCAAATTCAAAAATATAGAGGAGTGTCCTATTTAAAATACCAAAGTATCGGTTAAACCGGAAATAATACACAGATGCTAGTATTTCTAAAATTTGCATCCGCTGATACAATATAACGTCCCTAAATTTTAAAAACTATACGGTTGCACTGAAAAAAAAATGCTGGATAGTGATTTCATTGTCACCGGTATACCCATAAAGAAAGAAATTTAAAAGTAAGATTGATAACGAGTAATGAGCTTTTCAGGAGCATCTGACTCACCCTGTACTGGGTAGTAAAGAGTGAGTGCAAATCTTAAATATGTTTTAAACCGCTAATGCTACATTAACATGATTCGATATTCGAAAGGTGTTAGGTACATTATGTAGAAGTTAACAGTGATGTCGGCACCGTTACCAGATTTCCCAATTTTGTGGTATAGATGGGCCCATATATAATTCATTCTGAAAGCGATGCCGCCAAGTACACAAAAAATGATAAAGTAAAGAAACCTTTTCGAATGCACATAGTCTCGGACAGAGCCTGATAACATATTTTTAGATAAATAATAAAAAATACATTGCTAAAACACGTATCACCTACTTACAAAACATTTTCTTATTTCGTCTCTGCCTACTATAAAACCGATGGCGCGTGGCGTGGTACTAGAAACTCGTCGGGCTAAATATTTTTGCTGCAATAAATTATTGTTCACAAAAGGGTTTCTTTACTTTATCATTTTTTGTGTACTTGGCGGCATCGCTTTCAGAATGAATTAAATTTTGGCCAACAAAATCTATTGTCTTGTCTAATTTGTCTCAAGAAGTTATCTCAGAACGGTGTGTCAGTGTCAAACCATTGTTGCTAAGTATCCACAACGTTTTAATACTAAAAGGCCATTTCTTTGATTTTATACTAGATTAAAGAAATGTTAAAGGATTATTGAAACTACACAAAATTTAAAAAATAGTTTTAGTAGAATTTCCCATCTCGATAGACGCATCCAATTATCAACAAGTTTATTATATTCGGTAATTTCAATTCGAAACTTTTGCGAAATGTTTATTAAGGTCTCTTACAAATTGCCAGTTGATAACGGTGACAAATAAGCAGAGCTAACGGGCTTATTACTATTAAAAGCGACTTCTCGAACAAACAGGCTGATAAATTGAATTTTTTCGCAGAAGTTTTAAACATTTTTAACTGCATTTTAAACTTGTTTAAAAATGTATTGATGAGATCAGATAATGTAACAGTTTATGCTTGTTATAAAGAAATTGCACGGTGCAATGACTCGAATTTGCAATAGCGAGTCTGGCGTATTTAATTTAATAAGGAAATGTTTCAAAAAACGATATAAAATTTTTAAGTTGTGTTATAACTGTAGAACGTTTTGTTGTAGTTAACACGGATGCTTTGTATTGCAAGAAATTTCTTAAGGTTTTTAGCGTTGCCAATGAGTTTTTAATAAAAAAAATATAGATATTAACAGGTTTTTCTTATTTTTATTTATTTTTTATTTTTTCTATGCGACCTGTCAATAAAAAATGTATATTAAAGAAACAGGCTACCATGCAACGGCCAAAGAGTCTATTTTCAAGAATACAGTTTTGAGAAAATTCACATTTTGTGTTTTATGTTTGCCAAATACAAACTATGGCACTAATAAGATTCCGAACTTATTTCATTGGATTGTTGGCCAGTTATATGTGCCTGGTATAATAGTTTGTATTAAATATATAAAGTTTTGCATTTTTATTAGGCATAAACTCTTTTGCCTTGGGTTTTTCAGGCAGTTAAATAAATTTACATTTTTGACAAAACGATTTAATGTACATTAAACCATTTGACTATGCATAAAATATAATAATCCTTTACGGAAACCAAACTTGCTTACGTCTAATGTACATTGGGAATTTTTAATTATGTACCTTTTGGATATGAGGAGATAGTGCTAAGGTTGCGAATTTGTTGTTAATAGGTACTATATTATTACATCAACTATAACCTTCATTTTTCGGGGTATTATTTTTATGTACAAGGAATCTGATCCATTTTACAAATTCTATTGCCACAACATCTTTAAAATAAAGCAATTTTATTATATTTAATTTAAACTAGGGGCAAAAACAGTCTAATGTACAATAGATTCTATCAAAATATTACATTTAGTCAAGGTAAAACCAGTGGCGCAACTAGCCTTTGGTTTTGGGGGCTTAAGCCCCTGTTTATAGAGTGTATGTGCCGAAAAACACTTATTTACTTTAAATGTTCAATAATTTTGGAAGGCTAATCGCCATCTCAGGGGAGGGAAGGCTTAGTCACCCTAGCCCCCTATTTACGCCTATGGGTAAAACAATCTAATGTGCAATAGCTTCTTTGGCCATGGTTTATCTACACTGCTCAAAGAATCTAATGTACTAGATAGATTTGCCATTGAACTTATCTGCAAATTATGTTTATTAGACTCTTTTGTCTTTAAATAGGTTAAAAAAATTGACAATACTTTTTTTAGACTTTTTGCCAATGTCTTAACTTTTTAACTCCTCCCCCTAGAAACACCGTTTAAATATCAAAATTTGGGACTTATTTTGCACATCAAATTAATGTAAAAACATAAAAATGACCAATTTTGCGATTAGAATCTTTTCCTTTCTAAGGTAGCAGGGTGCGTTAGATTTTAGTACAAATATTTTAAAGACTGATTTTTGAGGACTAAATATGGCTTCATTTTCTTATAAACATACGTATGATCTCTTTTTTAACTATGACTTAAAAGCACCCCTTTCGACCTAGAGTCATCGTTAGTTGTCAAACCCAAAAAAAAAAAAATATTAACAGTCACAAATGTAATTAACCAGAAAATTAATTAAGTACTAAATAAACTTTAGTAAATCAAGCAGTCATAACTCAATACGGTAAGTTTCTTTTGTTTTTTAGTTATTTTTTTCCGAAAACCATTGATTGTAGATTTAACATGAATAAAGGGCTAAATATTTAGTTTTTTCTGTGATCGTCTTGCTGGTGTCCAGGGTATCCAGATTTCCCCTAATTAAAGGTTATCTTGTTTATTATTAGAGATGACACTAAAAGATTTTTTAATAGCTCTCTCCGTTTTTGACGTACAGAGTAAAATATATTTTTTCCATTTTTTGGACCCTTTCGCATTTCAGGTGGATCCCTTATAACCCCCAAAAAAATGATATAAAACTCTAACAAGCAGTTAAGGGAAATTTCTTGGTTGGGCAAGCCTAGAAAATTTCACTATAACTTCATGCAGAAATATTAAAGAAGCAGCAGCACTATCAAAATTTAGAATTAAAGAAGTTCTACAAAAAAAAAAGAATATAAATTGAAATTGTTTTATAATTTGCCTCGTAGGCATGCTGAGCAATGATTAAATTTTATTCACTGGTTTCAAAATTTAAATATCGATAATAATTTGGGTAACAATATTCCATGCAGATTACTGCTATTTTAACTTTTTCTAAAAGTCAATAATGCATACTGACTTTGAACACTGTTTTAAATATAATCACAGTAGCATTGATGGAAAAAAATGTTTTTTATTATTTATAATCAAACAAACTGGAGGGACTTATCTTAATACTTGACTTATAAAATCTATACAATAATGTCAATAGACGAAATTTAATTTTTAAAAACAAGAAAAATAAGATCTATAAATAAGAAATAACATTTAGTATTACACATTTTGAAAAATGTCCTATCCAATATAATTTATTAATTTAAAAACAAAGAGGGTGTTCCATAAGAAAAATCACATGTTTGGTTCATATCTCGATAGATGAATCATAAGATGAACAATTAACCAAACTTGATCTACTAACGCTGAACAACTAAAATCGCATCGTAAAAATACTCCTTTGGTTTAAAATACATTTCTTTGATTTGTTTATCAGCCAGGTAGACATAATAGTCTCTGGGCCAGTAAGAAAATTCACTTATGATAATAACACTTTTATAACCTTTTTGAAGAGCCTACCACGAATATTCATACCGCCCTATATGGAAGCAGCGCTTTAACCGAACCTGTCAGTTTTGACATCTCTGTCAATGTCAAATGTTTCGAGTGTTGGACCAGGCAAACGTGTCACTTTTTGTCGGACAAGTTAACCACAAAGTTTTACATGCAATTTTTAAACATTGTGCCAAAAATCGTAAGTGTTAGAGTCACGAACCATAAGGCCCATTGACATGTTTTGGGTATCGGATTGGGCGGATTTCGTAACTGTAACCCTTACATTTTTGGCAGAATGTTTAAAAATTGCATGCAAAACATTGTGGTAAACTTGTCCGACAAAAAGTGGACGCGTTTGCCCGCTCCGACACCCAAAACATTTGACACTGACGAGGCTGGGTTTTACGCGCCGCTTCCATATACGGTGATATGAATATTCGTGGTAGACTCTTCAAAAGGAATCCCAATAAAAAGGTTTTAAAAACGTTTATTATCATAAAGTAAATTTGTATTACTAGCCCAGGGACTAAAATTCAGCTTTCAAATTTAAATTATAATTCTCTTTTTAAGAAATAAGAAATTAATTGTTCTATTAAATCCTCCAACAATTATTTAAACCTTATAAGCTTGTCAGACGATTTATCGAAAATATTCAAACGGTCAGAAACAAAACGCGAAAAAGAAGAAAACAAAGGATCGGAGATTAAAAACGTCCTGATCCATTCGATTTTTATCTTGTATAAGACCCGAGCATAAGCTGTTATTTTTGTTTTATGTCAAACTCCAGACAGCAACAGATTTTCAATTACGCGTATTTCTACTTGACACTCACTGCTTGCTGTATGTTTCTAAATCATACGATTTTAATTTTATGCCTTCGTGATTTTTCTTTTACCTCCGCATTGATTGCTTAAAATTTAATTTGGAATTCTACCCACTCGTACATCCGTCGTCGATTTTAATTCAAATGCGATTCTGGCGAAAATAAAATAGATTGATATGCATTATAGACGGTATACCACAGAAATGAAAGTCCGTTTTGAATTGCTGCGGAGCCGGGAAATGCGAAAAAGAATTTTTAAAAATGCATGGATGTGGATAATAACAGTTAAGAAAAATCTTTGATAATTTAAGCAAGTCTTTTTTGTCAAAGTTGTTACAAAAGCTGAATTAGAAGGACCCTTAAACGCCAATTTATAGTGATAGATATTTTAGACCAATAAACAGACTTATACAATTATACATATGTTAAATTGCATATACATATTTAATCTCAAGTTGTTTGGAGACAGTAGCGAGCCGTGGTTTGTCTAACAGGGAGCAAATTCTAGAATATTTTAATATTTTGTTAAAAATAGTCCATTCAGAATGCCCTTTATAATCTTAGCCCAAAAATATTAACGACCAAAAAAAAGGGCATCATGTAAAGGACGACCTGTTACTTCATGCTTTCCTTTAAAGCACTCTCTTGCATATACATATTAAATATTATATTAGCCAAATTTCTACGAGGGATTATCCCCCGACCACCCTCTGAATTTAAAGCTGATGATGTGGAACAAGTAAAGATGGACTTCCATTGTCTTAATATATTTAAAATCACCTCGTTTCAACTGGTAAGTATCTCCAGTTGCCTTTAGGTGAGTTCAGGACCCCGATTTTTTACTTGGGGGTGGAAATTTCTGATAGAAAAGGTGTTGTATTTGCCTCTTTTTATTACAATCAGAAGTGGGCAATTTGAACAAAGAGGAAAGAAACCCTTTTCTTTAGAAATTTCTACTCCCTAAGTCGAAAATCGTACCTCAGGTGAAAAACTTACATTTTGGGTATCCGATCACTGATAAAACTTGCTGCTGCTTAAGCAAATAGTTTTGGGATATCGGCGAGTAAAGCGACAACAAAGGAGGAATAATCGTTAGACTGTTTCTTTTTCTCACATTGCCTATGAACGACTTCATTTGGCTGATTCTGTATTTAGGTATTCTTACAAATAAGTTTAATAGAAATCTTTTTTTTGAGAACTCTGTACTGTATAAATCCTAATAAATTTAAATTATAAATGAAATATATTTTTTAAAGTTTACCGTTTTTCTAACAGAGACTGTGACGTTTGTGGTCTGCTACCTTATACACGTTGTCCCAACTCTATTTATGCACAAAATAACTTTGCCCCTTTCCAAAATACAAAAAGAATCTTTAGATAAATGTTTATCTGCATATACCCTTTTTAATAACAGTATTAGATAATATACAAGGTGTCTCAAAAACAGCATTTTTATTGTCAAATAGTTTTTTTAATAGAACGCTCTGTATGTTTTAACAAATTTTGACTCTTTATTAAATTCTACATCGAAAATATGAAACACTTTATACGTTAATTATTGTTGGTTTTTAATATATCAACAGCATCTTGGTATACCCATTAACGATTAAAAGTGAAAAAAGAAAATAATGTTTTGTTTCTAACTATTTTTAAATAATTTTGTCAGTGCCAGAGTGACAAATAACATGGTCACATGTAATGAATTACCTTTTATTTTAAGAATTAATAGATAGGTCAGCTATTTAGTTTTTTTTAGATATATTTTTAACATGAAAACCAGCCATAATTGAGGTATTGCTGTTTTTTAGGACAAGTAAGTAAATATGTGTCTAAAATAAACTACGTTGCTGACGTACCTATTAGTTCTTTCCATAGAAGGTAATTAATTACATCTTACCGTGTCTTTGGTCACTATGATACTTTATAGAATTATTTTAAAATAGTTACATGAGTATATTAACATGCTGTTGATATCTCAAAAACCATAACTTATAGTGTCTTATACATTTTTAACGTAGAATTTAATAAAGAGTCAAAATTTGTTAAAATATACATTCTGTTACATTTAAAAAACGCCGAAAATTCTGTTTTTAAAACACCTTGTATATTAACTAATACTGTCATTAAAAGAGTATATCCAGACACAAGGGCGCAGATAATTAGTATATAAGTAGAGTTGGGCCCTCTGTAAATTGTTAAAAAAAAAAAAATTAAAAACACGGGTGAACAATAATTGGTTGGTACAGACATATTTAATACATTTCCAATTTTTATGTTAGTTTGTTTGGTTTAAGTACCCTTTAAGGATTTTCCTTGCATGCCAAGAAGGTTTTTATTTTTATGTTATCTTTTTATCATTAAAATAAAAAAGAAATTGTTTTTCTGCTTTACTTTGGTTGAATTTATTTACTATATTATTATACAGATAGAAAAATTTTGTTGAAATATTATACAGTTTGTCGTGGTTTTAACCTGGATAAAAGCTGTTTTTAATAAATTAGATTGTGGTAGATTTGGCTTAGATTTCTCAGATCTTGTTTGTCATTGACAGCTTGCTGTTCTTTCTTTATATAAATCATTTCTTTAACTAAAAGTTTCTGATAGTTTTGGTCCTGGGTAAGTATGCTGGTGTTTGCAAAGTCAAACTCATGTTTTAAATTGGACTCATGCTTATGTAAAGCTGTAGAAGCGTTTTTTGTATATTTATGACCATTTATCCATTTTCTACTAAATACTAAGTGCATCGGCATGATCTCGAGTACTTTAGGCTTGGTATTAAATGGGCTGTATAAATATATGGCATAACGACTTAGTGCATTATAACATACAGATAAGTGCTCACATAAGCATGAGTCTAATTTTACACAAGAGGCATTTGAGGTTTAACTTTGCAAACACTCAGCACCAAGGACAAACTGTTTAGGAACTTTATACAATGACTGTCAAGACAATGGATTCGAAACAATCCTGAGCCAATCTACCGCACTGAATTGATAAGCAGCTTTCCTGGTTAAAACCACGACGAACTGTAGTTTCAACAATTTTCACCATATATTAATATAGTAAATAAATTCGGCAATGTAAATTCAGACAAATATTCTTTTTATTTTAGTGATAAGGGATAACATAAAATAAGAACCTTCTTGCTTTCCTTAAACTATAAAAAAAAAAGAATTCCTACAACAGATACTCTTTCAATTTTTATTAAATCAAAATAAGATGTGAGCCTATAACAATCTTTTCCAGGTGCGTTTCTGTAAAATTAGTGTTATGTAAAGTTTTTTTTAAATGTGTTGTTATGTGTTCGTACGGACCGGACACCCTGTATATTTTGTAAACATAAGGAAGTTTTTCTTTTATAAGGCCCTAGGAAAACAAAACTCAAGAACTCGAGTGATTACTCAATTATTCAAAGAGCTCGAGTACCAAGTACTCGGATATTTATATCATTCGGT
Source organism: Listronotus bonariensis (assembly GCA_014170235.1). Taxonomy (NCBI): domain Eukaryota; kingdom Metazoa; phylum Arthropoda; class Insecta; order Coleoptera; family Curculionidae; genus Listronotus; species Listronotus bonariensis. The sequence continues at coordinate 59,947 of JACEGR010004695.1, read as the reverse complement.
TATGTCCAATACTTATCTTCTTTCAACTAGCAAGTAACCCGTGCTTCTCGAATCGAATAACACAGTGGAACCTGTATATAAGAATGCGTCTCTCTAATTCCCTGCCCGGGCCGGTTCTTTAGAATTCCCGATAAAAATGCGCCGTTATTTTTGCAAGCTGCACTGGTCGGATTTTTGTTATTTTTATTATGTTTCTCGTCCCAGTCGGTTACTGACCTGACTCTACGTCTACAGGGGCTCTACTATCGGAACAAACGACGTTCGGCCATGGGCGCCGAAACTATTTAAGGTTCCCATATAACATTTTTTGCCGGCAAAGCATTGGCAAAAAGGTATCAAAAAGTACTCAAAATGGACAAAAGGCATATTTTTGCCTAAACCTTTTTAATGATGGATGCCATCATCCTAAATGCATTTTTTTCAGCATAACTTATTAATGATGGAACATTTTCTACAACACGTGGCCCATTAACGGCCAATTGCCCATTTTGATGTCTTTTTGATACCTTTCTGCCAATGCCTTGCCGGCAAAAAATGTTATATGGAGTTGGTACAGGGTAGTGCCTTTTAATGCTTTTCGCGGGTACTAACTAAACTAAATCACGGACTACCTAATAACGCATAAAGACGATTTTCAAAGAAAGTTTACACATGAAGTGCTTTGATCAAGAGGTAATGAACAGATGGGGTGCTCTATCCAAAATCTGTTATGTAATTTTGGTACAGCCAAAGAAGATTTAAAGCCGAACTTACAATAGGTATCTTATTTTTATGACCATCCATTAGTTACCTGCATACATTAAAATAGTTGTTTTCGGTTATATCAAATTTTAACGTGTTATTAAGACCTGATAAAAATGTTTATAAAGTAAAACGTCAACAGGATATTTTCGCTTTTGTGTGTTGTTAAATTGTTGTAAATAGTTGTGATTTTGCTCAATTGCAATTAATAAAATACAAAAGTTAAATTAAGTTCGATAAAGGTAAAATATGACTACTTTCTAGCTTACGCGAAAACCGTACATCAAACAAAAAAGTCAAAAGATCAAACATGTTTTAAACTAAAAAGGATTTAGAAAAAAAATTATTGTCGAAAAAGGCTTTTGCGTACTATTTTTTTTTCTAAATAAATAATTACCTCAATACCCTTATGGAGCCTTGAAACTTTAAGTCGCGCCGTAATCCTAACCCTAACTTAGCACAGGATTTAAAAGCCAACCCTGTGGTGGCATTATCTACATAAACTTTCATTTATTATATAAACAAAAAAAAATTGACGGTATTCATTTCATATTTTTTTTTAATTTTTAATTACACTATTTCAGCCCACGATATGGTTTGCCAACCCCCGGGAATTTATTCATTAATAACTTTTATTGCAAAAAAAAATATATTTTATTGCAGTTTTTACGGAGCTAAGCTATTTTTTGTGATACAAAAGATGCCACAAACAAAGCTATCATAGCCCACTTAGTTTCGGAACTACAAGGCTATATTGAGAGTATTCCAACTTCAGGTCGCCCTTGTCTTGTTGGGAGTTGGGAGACATATCTGACAACTTATCAAAAAGGTAAAAATCAGAATCTTACATAGCTTTTTACGTAGAATGCAATGGCGTAGTCATATTTTTTCTAAATGTTGTTGTTTTTAAAATATTAACCTATGTACTTTTTTTTTAAATATTTAACACACCGTAGTTCAAAAATTAAGACGTTTAGGACATATGTTTATATGAAGTTTTTTTCTTATTTTCTGTTGTAAAATCACCTCGTAAAGTTTGTCGGTTGAGTTACTGGACACCCTGTATGTATGTAGGTAATTTGATTGAAATTGATAAAAACTTTAATGTCTATTGGTGCCAAAACGGTGAGGTTTTAATTAAAGAGTACCTAATTTTTTAAGATTTTGATTGTCTCATAAAATGGCGCCCCCAGCTTTGCGATACCTATCAAAATAAAAAGTTATGATGTAAATAAATTTTAAGTTTTAGGTAAAGTGCCCTCTGGCGGTATTTGAAAAAAGTACTATTGTCTTAAAATTTTAGAATCTGCAAAGCTCAATTTGTGTGCCAAATATCAACTCGATTAGTTAAAAAATAAATGTAATATGGCGAAAAAACCAAAATAAAAATTGAACTTTGACGGCTTGTAACTCGAAAACGAATGACATTTTGAAAAAATATATATATAAAGTTCTACCCTTATTTTGTCAAGTAGAATCACCCCTTAAGTTTCGTGCTCGATTTTTGAATCACCCTGTATAAAAGTGTGGTTATATTTCACCAACAACAATTTGCAGAAGTTTTTTTGACCTGATTATTTTAGTAGTGCTAACGTTACGACTTACAACATTGGTTTTTGCTTATAGGTTTTTTTTTTATGTAGAAATCTAGAATGTTGTTATTCTATTTTTTTTATTAATTCTTATCAAATGTACGTAGATTGTAAAAAATACAAAAGCAAATATTACCTATTTTTTTGCATAGTCTGTCAAAATATTTTAAGTGTGAATTACAAAAATTGGGAATTTTGTCGTTTTTATTAAAATAGGCCCACACTGTAACATAATTTGGAAAAGCTTGTAAAAATACAATTGTTTTTTGATAAATGGACAAGGCATTTTAGTCAAACATTGGTCAAAATAATTATAGCTGTTATTTATAACATGGAAACAATAGCAACCATAGTCGATACAAACGGCACACCACTGCTTGTCCTAATAATAAAACATCCCAATTTATAAAACCTGGACGCCCCTGATTCTAAAAATCTCCTAACTTGACTCCGGCATAGTCACTGGGCATCGCCAGTCGATCTTGATTGACGACCAGTTGAATTTTTAATTTCGGCCATTGTTTCGCATCAGCATCTGCGTTCGCTTTACCGACTCGACGCATCCCATGTTTGATAACGACTTTTTTGTAACTTGATCGCTTCACTAGAGAAGAATAGATTTTTGTTTCGTTTCTCTGGTTTTGGTGTTTTCTTTTTGATATATCGAATGCCTACTGACGCTCCTTTTGAATTTGAGCATTTTGAGGCTCTAAAGAGAAAATGTTATTTAAAAATAATCTTTTTATGAATAACGTTTTTCTGTGTTTAAAAACACAAAGGATTTTCTGTTAGTTAATCAGTAGCGGCTCGTGTCAAAGAATTCAGGAGGTCAGAAATTTAATTAATATTTTAGTTTAAATAAATATACAATTTTATTCGCCTTTTTTAGTTTTAAAAATTAATTTAACTTTCAAATATTACCTACTTAAAGATCTCACAGTTTTAAATAACAGCAATTGTTATGGGTATCCAATAAAACAAAGAAATAGATTTTCATACTTGTTTATAATGTTATTTTGTTCCTATAAATACATATATGGATTTTGTAGAGAACTTTGCACTCATTTAGATCTCCATTTTTTTCGCGCCAAAGCCTACAGCCAAGCATAATTTTAGTATTGAACTTAGCTCATCTTTTTCACATTTATGTTTTCAGTGGGATATTTATGTATCTACATATATATGTACTGGTGAATTCAAATCGCGCGGGTTTTTCATTTAATATATTTCGCTTATCAAAATTATAAAGTGCACCCCCTCCCGACGCCTATGTTGGTGAAGTAGCACATTGAGAGAAACAATGAAACATAAGTTTTTGGTTATTTAGACTCGAACAGCACACACAAAAAAACCTTAAGTAGTATCCCAAAATTAAGTTTTTTTATCTTCATGGCAGCAATTACAAAATAGTAATTTATGAAGCAAGTGCATAAAGTGATACTTATTTTCACGAATGGGAAGTTTGGCAGTGCGGCAATCCCATGGGTAAAAAAGACACTTTATGCATGTGTTACATACTATATTTTTTCCACGACCATATACAGTATAAATTTCCCAAAATACCATTTTATACATGTTTTATTGATCTAAACTTATTAATTTTAATTTTTGCAGCACAGCCATTATATTGCAACACAAAATCATAGCTTTCTTTTTTAAGAGACAATTATCATCTTCATAACTATGCATTTAATATTTGATTTTAGAAAATTGCATGTACTTACTTTATGTAGAAATAATTCTAAATGAGTATAAATTTCCTTTCAATTTCTTAGTCATCCAAATTCATTATTACCAATAATTTTCAATAACTTCTATTAAATTTATCTAAAAACTGTCAAATTTTAAAACTAGTGACATATGAACTAAAAGAAATAATGACGAAATCACAGGTAACTAACTCAGTTGATGTCGCGTTTACTGTTACATTGCATAAATTGATATTTAAGTTTCTTGAAGTAGGCATGAAAACAAAACACTAATTTAAAGTGTTAAAAACTTTCGAAGTGTTAAAAAAATTTCCTTTTTTCAACACTTTATGTAATGTACTATAATGGAGTACTTTAACTTCATGTTAAAGATTTAAAAACAGCATGTTTTTCACTGGTCGTGGAAAAACATATTTTTTTATCGCTGGTAGAAAAATTACCACGTATTTTTTAATATTTTAACGAACCGCTTAATTTGTCCATTAAAGGTTGCAAAATTCAAAAATTAGATCAAAACTTTACCGTGACCGACAATAATTTCGTCTAATTGTTGAACGTGAGTAATTAGCACAGAAAATTGGTAATTATACCAAAACGGTAAGAATTTTAAGTGTAAAATGGCAAAGAAGTGCTAAATATTAAATTTTGCTTAACCGCAGGCACAACGTGGCGTAACGAAAAAATAAATTAAAAAACCAGTGGTGGAACTAGCGGTAATCAGCGGGTTTTTGATAACTACAACCACTAATAAGTTTACTTCCAAGCCAGCTAGATTTCTTGAGAAGTTTTATTCGTTCATACATTCTGTGGCTTGGTCAAAAAGGGCCTATGTACAAATTTGCAGAAATTTAGTTAGTAGGGCTGTCTTACTAAATGAATGACTCTCTCTTCAATAAAAAGGGTCTTAAGTGAATAATCCTAGTAGGTTTCGATAAAGGCTAGGTGATAAAGGCCCATGTCTAAGCGCCCCACTACAAGGTATAAAGTGTATAAAGTCCAATCTGCCTTTTACGCTTTCTTAAATGGTCCCATGTAAACTTAAGACCATATTTATTTCATTCTGAAAGCGATGCCGCCAAGTACACAAAAAATGATAAAGTAAACAAACCTTTTTGAAAGCACATAGCCTCTGACAGAGCCTGATTAGACCTGATTACACATTTTTAGATAAATAAACACAAATATTTCAAAACCACGTACCACGTAGTACATTCTCTTACTTCGTCTCTGGCGTACCATAAAACTAGTAACCCGTGGCGTAGTCGTCGGGTTGAATATTTTTGCTGCAATAAATCATTGTTCACAAAAGGGCTTATTTGCTTTATCAATTTTTGCGTACTTGGCGGCATTGCTTTCAGAATGAAATAAATATGGTATATATATATATATATATATATATATATATATATATATATATATATATATATATATATATATATATATATATATATATACATATATATACATATATATACCCTGCATTTATCTTTCTATCTTTTATTTTCTACTAAAAATCTATTTATCTGCTGTCACCTATTAAGGCATTTGTAGTATTTCTTTATTTAAAATTACTTGGTAGCAATAATCTTTTTTAATTAAAACCAAAAAAATCCTATATTTTTACGCAATATCTCCTTAAAATAATTGATATTTGACGATTCAGCAAACTACCCCTTATTTCGAATAAGAAACCACCTCCTAAAAATTTTCTCATTTGTTTTCAATAAGAAATCTTGTTACCTTAAGCTTTTTAAATTTCGCAACAATTAACATTATGTGCTTATTAAAAATTACTGAAACAAGATCTGAAAAATAAAAACCAAGCAGCTCTGGTGTAAGATAAATTAAAATATGGCGTACACAATATCAAAATATCAAACCTGTCGGTTGTCTTTTAAGATGTTTTAAATTACATACTTTGGTAAAGAGACGAACAAAAAGTTAATCGGTTCTTGACTGTAATATAACTTAAAAAAGTTTAGATAGATAATATCGAGTTACTCTTAAAGTTGCCGTGTGACTTGCATGCATCAACTAATAGAAGTTTGTCAGATACATTTACTGTAGATATTAAAAATCGTAATTGCTCACTCATTATAGGGTTCCTGGGTTCATATAACCAGCTGTGATATGTTGTAATCAGGGTCGCCGAGAACCGTGTGGCACTCCAGAATAGACAAAAATCACGGAATCCCCTGATGGGTAAAATAAAAAAAATTTGCAGCAAGATTTTTTTGGTTAAAGCAGAGTTAATTAATTTCAAGGGGTTATGACATTGTTTTGATGTCAGGGGCGCATTCAGAATTGACACACGGGAAAGACATGGGCTACGAACAAAACCTTATTAAAACTGCACACAAGGAACAAATTCGTTTGGCGGCGTCACAAAGTAGATAAATTTTACCCCAAGGTTGTCGAATCTAAATGTATCCCAGGTGGTATCTTTTTGGCCAGCAGAGGGCTAGACAGGGCAGTGCTCTGAGGTTCCTAAACTCAGGGGCACCTCTGAATCTGCCTTACAAACTATGGTTTGAACAAGTAAAAAGTTCTCCCACATACGAAATATAAATAAACCAGATTGCAGGAATGCGACCTTAATCCCAGCAACCTATTTCCAAAAATTTGTATGGGAAAAATTCCAAATCTCATCAATCCCAAAATTTAAAAATATTAAGTCTATAGGTAAAGTTTGTAACTTTGTTTGTTGGTTTGCAGGGGCTAATCTTCGGAAATACTTAACCGATCATGAAAATTCTTTCACAATCAGAAAGCTACACTATTCAGGAGTGCTATAGGCTATATTTTATTATGATTAAACAAAAAGTTCAGAGAAAATGTAATAAACCGTCAACGAAGTGAGCACGGGTTGGCTAGTAACTAATAAAGTGATAAAAAAGAAGCTTCAAAACTTTAAAGTATATACACTCCAGATTTGTCGTAACCCAGATTAGTCGTAGACATTTTGTTTTTATTAAAATAGGTTTAATTTGTTTATTAAAATAAGTTACAATTTATATTTGGTTTTTTATTTTATTATGGAGTGGACTGTATTAAAACAATTTAGTTTAGTTGGGACCCTAGTTTATTTTTTGCCCCAGTTTACTGGCTACGGCACTCTATGTTTTTAAACAGTTTAAATGCATAATAATAATAAATAAGGGACGAAGGTATTTATTTTTATCGCGTTTAGGTTTGTCATTTAAAAAAAACTATTGAGGAAGCAATATGAATGGATCAGGATATTTTAAAGAGTTAGCTGGAAGCACCATTATCAGCTCGTCTGGAAAATCCCCTTCGTGGAATGGCGAAAAATTTTGAACGTTAAAAAAAACGGTATTTACCAATGCATTTCGGCGGTTTTGGATGACCTAGCTATTGATGTTTGATGAAAGTTGCAAATTTTAAAGACGCGAAACTGAGTGGAAGTATGGAAAGGTGATAATTTTGCTATCTTCAGGGTTACTTAAAATTTAACTCCTGGGTCCTTATTCTTGAAACTGGGGAACAGCATTCTCTTGAGAAAAGTGGGCAAAGTTCTCTCGAAAAGCTTAAATAGCTATTCTTGAACGCAAACGGCTGCTCCCATCACGCGAATGTAAGGAAAACAGCCCGGAAAGTGAACGATCGTTGGCGTCAGAACCCTTTTTCTTCATATTTTTTTTGGGAAGTAAAGCACACGTTAGTAAGAGAGTTCAACATTATCTACGCGAAATCCTCTGTAACTCTCTTTCAATCGCGGTTTCGAGGGCTTCGTATCGTTACTTAGAAAGTAGGCATTTTAAAGATTTGATTTAAAAAAATAAATAACATTTTAAATACGGGATGAGGGAATAGAAGGAGATTTTGCGCAGAAAATGATGACGTCGGTGGCCTCTTTACTAAACGCGCGGACCCTACATCCTAATAATATAATAATGATTAAAAACTGTTGTGTGAACGGTTGTTCAAGTTGTTAATAATACTATAATCTGTATTTTTCCAGCACTAATGTTAATACTTATCTCATTTAACAACATGGCTAAAAAAGGTCATCCAGGTCAAAACCACCTGCAATATGGGGGCAATGTCATAACCCCTTTAATATACGGACTCTGGTGTAATATAAGTAAATAGCTTAGTAAAAGTAATAGTGCGTAGGCCAGTTATAGGATAAGAATCCTTTTAACACCTTTTAGGGAGGTTCCTTTTGACGAGTCTACCACGATTATTCATACCGCCATATGTGAAAGCGGCGCGACGCTTTTACCCAGCCACCCAGCCTGTCAATTTTAATTTGTTTACCCGAAACGATGTTTAAAATTGTGTAGTGTGTAAGCAAAAACGTCACTTCTCTTGTCGACAAGTTTACCACAATGTTTTACATGCAATTTTTAAACCCTGTGTTAAAAATCTTAAAGGTTACAGTCGAGAAACCAACACAGTCCGATACCCGAAACATGTGTTTGAGCCTTATGGTTTCGTGACTGTAACCTCACCATTGGCACAGTTTAAACGTTGCATTTAGAACATTGTGGTAAACTTGTCCGACAAAAAAGTGAGGTGTTCGCCCACTCCGACACCTGAAACATGTCAAAATTGACAGACTGGGTTAACGCGTCGCTTCCATATATGGCAATATAAATATTCGTGGTAGACTCGTCAGAAGGAACCCTCTAAAAGATTTTAAAAGAGTTTTTATCATGAAGTCCATTATATTACTGGCCCAGGCACTATAGGTTTGTTCCAGCAGAACGTTAGAAACATGTTAGCAACAATCGTAAAACCCAAAAATTGTTACAAACATTAGTCAGAAATGTTGGCAACAGTTTCCTGCTGGAACGAGAAATAAACAAGGCGTGCATACTGCTTATACGTCAATACAAGAAAGGTTTTGTTAAAAATTTGTCAGTAATGTTTGCAAACTTTTAAACAGTTTTCAACATGTTTCCAACATCTTAAAACTACTGCTGGAACAACAAACAATTGTATAATATTACAAACATGTCACTGCTGGAACAACAAATGTGACGTGCGCAAAATCCGAACGGTTGCAAACATTTCTGACAGCCGGCTGGAACAAACCTAATAGGTTTGGACAGCAGAATGTTGGAAACATGTTAGCAACCATCGTAAAACGCAAAAATTGTTACAAACATTATTTAGAAATGTTGGCAACAGTTTTCTGCTGGAACAAAAAATAAACAAGGCGTGCATACTGCTTATACGTAAATACAAGAAAGGTTATGTTAAAAATTTGTCAGTAATGTTTGAAGAATGTTTGCAAACAGTTTCCAACATGTTTCCAACATCTTAAAACTACTGCTGGAATAACAAACAATTGTATAATGTTACAAACATGGCACTGCTGGAACGACAAATTTGACGTGCGCAAAATCCGAACGGTTGCAAACATTTCTGACAGCCTGCTGGAACAAACCTAATAAAAGTAAAAAGTTTGGGAGCTGCTCACATATCCTCAATTTGTGTGTGGGTGTAGATTCTAATGGTGCTTGATTGTACTTTTTAACTACTTTTTATTTTATTTTATGTAAAAATTATTTACAATAATTTTTTAAAGAATATAACTCTGTGTACTACTCGATGTTGTGGTTTCGTAGTCACAATGTATAAAAGATCAAATCTTGCCGATAATTACCGGATATAGAAATGTCTAACTAACGCTATAATAAAACGCTTATTTATGTCATCATAAATAACAACCAAAGTCGCTTTACACCAGCAATAAATACTATTTAAGAACGGTAAATACCGGCAGGTGACTTAAAATCACTTAAAGGATTCAATCAGAAAGATGTTTTGGCAATTTTATGATCACAATAAAAAAATGTTTAAATGCTGGTAAGTATTATCGACTTAAATCAATCGCGCCAGATTGAAAATAATTAATGGCAGAAAGAAATAAATCATATGACGGGCCTAGTTTCAAAGTGTACAATCTCTGGCAATTAATATTGTGTTTTTACCTCTTAAAATTCCATTTTTCTATATATTTTACCTCTTTTTCCAAAAATTGTAAAGCTTCACTTTCAATCGCTATAGCCATGGTTATTTATACACTATTGATATACTGAGATTGAAATAATTGAAAGTGAAGCTTTACATGTTTTTTTTGGAAAAAGAGTTAAAATAAATAGGGAAATGGAATTTTACGAGATGGAAATCCAATATTGAGTGCCACTTCCGCGGAAAGCTCAAGAATTGTGTGCAAAAAGAAGAGGGAATATGGTGAATTTAGGTTAGTTTTCCATTCAAGTTTGATGATGAATATCTCAAGAACGTTGTCGACCACAATTTTTTCAGACTGGTAATCAGCACCACAGAAAACCCCGTTGACAAAAATTATCAAAATTGGCGTGGTGTCCGATAAGTATACAATTACCCGGATTTCTTCTATTTATATTACCCATTTAAATAAAAATTTTAAAGAGCACCAAATAATATCGATCAAAACTGATTTCTTGACATTTTTAGCCCTAGTCGCTTAGCCTAGTTCTTTCAATTGTCACATTGTCACCCGCTTTAAAATCGTAGCAAGTACAGATAGATGGTTTTTAAACGGCTTTACAAAAGACAATTATAGTTTTAAATTTGAAACTATAATTGTTATTGGTTTTACTTAGCTTGGCCTGTTTATTTGTTTATTATTATTTGTTATTTATTTATTTGAGTCAAATCTAGTAATTGGAATTTGACCCCTTCCTGACGACCGATCGATCTGAAATTTCGTACACACTTTTAAGCTTGATGACAATAGAATATAATATATTTTTTATGATTGTAAATCCAAGATGGCCACCGATACAAAATGGCGGATTACATATTAGTTCACTACATCCTCAATATTGGTATTAAAGGAAAGGGCTTAATTGCCAATTGGTAGAATGGAGATCACTAGAAAAAAATTAAAATCCAAGATGGCCGCCTCCGCAAAATGGCGAATGACATATTTTCCACAACTACCTAAATATAAAATTGTTGGGAAGTTATAGTGAGGCATTAAATGAACTTAACAGAATGAGAAGTATTAAGTATTAACTAACAACTAGGTAAAACTTAAAAATAAATTATATATTTTTTTATGTGAAACGTTTTTATTGTACTAAAAACTATAAAATAATTCTGTAGGTCCGAGCTACCAGATCGCACCAATCTTCTCATCAATCTGGAGTATTGATCAAATAAATAATAAATTCGTTGGGCACTTGGAATTTCTATCATAATATTTACTCTGGATACGCTTATACCCAACAGTTTTATTATTTGTCTGATAAATACCCCAGATTGAGAAAATTGATGCGATATGGTAGCCATGGCTTACCAAATTATTTTGTAGCTTCTAGGACAATTAATCTGTTTAACATAAAAAGGTAATTTTTATATAATTTATTTACTTGCAATTATATCAATGTTCTGAATTAAAACACACAGAATTTACTCTAAACAAATTCCTTTACCTTAAGCCAACGATGACTATCTAATATAATTCGTCCCAACTATTTATTCTGTCTTTCTTTTCTTCAATAAAAAGAAATTAGCCAATTTAAACAAAAACAAACTACTCAAGTTAGCAGTTTTAACTCCCAAGAATGTTAATGAATTGCGGAGTATGTAGTTTTGGCGTTTTTCTTCTATTTCCACACGCAGGTGTACAGCAACTTTCTGGTATGCTTTTAACACTCATTTCGTGGAACTACATAACATGTATGTACTGCCAGTCCGCAATTTTAAGTCATTAACTAATTTTCATTGTCTTTGTTTGTTTATGCGGTATCGTGTGACATTCCCCATAAGTAGACGAACCATTTAGAGGTACCTTAACTTTTGTTGACAAGCTAAATGCGTTCTAGTGGAAATAGTGACTAGGGTTTTAAAGTGTAATGACCTAAATTGTATTTAAAACTGTATGGTACGTACAACGTACGTTTTAAGTTCTTGTTGATAATAAAGGTAAAAAATAGGTATTTTAATGCATTTTCCCACGTGTTACACACGATATTTCCTTAACCATGTTTAAAATTATGTAAACGACGTAAATCAAACTATTTAATATTGCCTTTAATTAATAGATGTTTAAACTTTATATTTTTTAAATGGAATCAAAAACATAATTGCTAAATCGACAACTACGATGGCATCGATAGCTCATTATCTTTTGAGCGGTGAATAATTGATTAAATTGTAAAAAATATGAAATTCATTGATTTTTACCAGAAAAACATGAAATCATAAAAAGGAGGTTGGTATAAAGATCAGCTCTTTTTCGCCCATCATAGTCACGAAAATTAGAAAGATATTGGTAATTTTTTCAGAAGTAATATAAAAAATAAATACAGGTCGCAAAACGGCCATTAAATTTAGTGTATTTGTTGATATTTTGTAATTTTGAGTGATTTTTATAATTTTCTACTAAAAACCCTGTCAAGCACTCGACGCACCAAGATTCTCATTACTCGTTCGAAAACTATAGTTTTTTTATCTTTGGACAAACCACGAAGGCTTAAAGCCTAAATACTAACGTACCGTGGGTGTTTCAAGCGAGGTAAGAGGGAGTTTGTTGACACGGGACTTAAATACTTGAAGATTTGGGGGAAGGAAAGACCTCCGCGGGCAGCAGGTTCCACAATATAGAAACTCTAGGGATAAAAGAACGAACAAAGTGAGAAGTTCGGGGTCTGTCCAGTTGGACAGTGAATAAGCTTCTAAGCAGCATTTATTCGTTTTAGTGCGTCAAGTGCTTTACAGATTTTTAGTAGAAAATCACAAAAATTACTCAATATACCAAAATGTTTAACAAATATACCAAGTTTGACGGCCGTTATACGAAATAAAATAAAAATAAATAAGGGTTTTCCTCAAGCGCAATTCAGAATCCTAGTTGAAGATACCCAAAATTATAATTCTAAGGTCCTGCTTGTATTTTGTTATCGTGATAATATATTCCTATTAAAATTTATAATATTACTTCAACAGAACTATAAGAAGATTGTTGGGGCCTGTCCTGCTGAGATCATTAATGACTGCCTTAGTTTATTTTATTTTTTGTTCATGTTTTTATAAATGTATTTAATGTTGTTTAGTAGTATAATTTTTAATAGTATTTATAATATTGTTATAATTAGCTGGTCCTACAGAATTTATTATAAAATGGCCTGGTCCGTCAATAAAATATTTATTTATTTATTTATTATAGGACTGGGAACCCATACAACACAAGACTGTATTTGAAAATAGGGAAACAACTTATTAAAAAGTGGCAGCTTATGTTTTCCAATAAAAGTGGCGTATTGGGCGTGAAGAACGTTTCAACTTTTTAACTTTATCTTGACACCTTTTACATGCGCAAGTTATTCATGGAGCCACATAATGTACATTTTATTATCGTGCTATAAAAGTGAAGCCACAAAAGTGTACATGTGTGCAAGTACCTTAATGTATCATAATGCAGAGGCGGCAAAAATTGTAAGAGGAGAGAACTTTTTTGTGCTCTGTAAGTGAAGGATCATGAATGAGATGAATAGCTCTTCTTTGAATGGAATCAAAAATGCTTAGGGTTATGGGAAGGCCATGCCCTAGATATCAGAACAATATTCCAAGGAAGGTCGGATTTGGGACACATACAAAGTGTATAAATTGGAAGGGAAAAAATACTTTTGGCTCGAAAGAGAAATCCAAGCTTTTTGAAGCTGCCGTGGCTATAGATACAATGTGTTTCTGCCAGTTAAGGTTACTTTTAAATGAGACGCTGCTCAGTTTTCATTTGGGATAGTTTTGTGTACGTATTACCCTTATAAACGTTTATAAAACATTCAAGTAGATTTTAGATAACGTACGATAAACGTTCTCAAACGTTCGTGAATGTTCTTTAAACGTTTCTTAAAGTTTTGTGTCGTCAAAAACAACGTTTTAAAAACGTATTTTTTTACGTTTACTAAACGTATTTATAGTGCCTGAAATGTTCTAAGAACAGGCTTTTAAAGTTTTTTGGGACATGTAAAAAACGTTGTCATAATATTGCTAAATTTGGACGCATCGCCGATTTTAATGAAATTTGGTATACGGGGTTTTAGGGCGCTGACTACGAATCTGAATTTTTTCGAACACGCTTCGTTCTCTTCGTCTCTTCAATCAGACTTGATAAGCAAAACTAACCTAAATCCATTATTTTTCCCCTCTTTTTGTAAACAATTCTTGATTTAAAGCTAAATTGGAAGTCAATATTTGATTTCTACCTCTTAAAACCCCATTTTTATTTATTTTACCCCTTTTCTCCATAAAATTGCAAAGCTTCACTTTCGCCTGCAATTGAAAGTGAGAGCTTAGCAATTTTATGGAAAAATGGGTAAAATAAACAGAGAAAAAAAATTTAAGTGGTGGGAATCAAATATTGAGTACTAATTTATCTTTAACTTAAGAATTGTTTGCAAAAAGAAGAGAAAAATTGTGAATTTAGGTTAGTTCTGGTTATTAAGTCTGATGATGAATATCTCGAAAACGAAACGTGTCAAAAAAAAATTCTTTCAGATTAGTAATCAGCGCTCCAAAAACCCCGTATACTAAATATCATTAAAATCGGCGACGCGTCCGGTTTGTAAACAATTATGTTTTAAGAGATTGTTTTTAAAATGTAAATAAAAAACTACTTTTATTTTAGATTAAGCAGAAATAGCCTTATTTATTAAATTATATCAAAAAACACTCATATTAATTTATATATGTATATTATGCAGTTATGGTTAAAAAAATAAGAGTATATTTCCACTTAAGAGTACAGAAATAACAAGCACTCCACCAGTATTAGCACAATAATTAGGTATCTTCTATATTATATAATTAGTTGGGTTTGATAATATTACTGAAACAAGAGGAATAACAGCACATCAAGGAATACTAATCGTATAAAATACATTAAAATGCATTTTTGCAAGTTGTAAAATTGCCACACCAAAACACCAAAAATAAGAAAATGTCATTAATGTCATTCACTAATCACAGAGGATTGATTTAAGGGTGCGTTCCTAGCCAAAAGGATTCCCTGGGTGCGTTTCAAACTATAATAATGCTTTTTTTCCAAAGAACAAACTTAAGAGTTATGCGATAAAAAGGTTATACTTATTCTTAAACGTACAATTAAAGAATTTTTAATGAGTAAAAATAATTATTTGATACTTTTTTTATTCATTTTATTTCATTATTAATTTAAGTTCAGAATACGGTCAATGTAAACGTTTCGTGTAGGTTCTAAAGAAACGTTTTTAATACGTTTATATAAAACGTTTTGTAAACGTTTTTTTA
Organism: Listronotus bonariensis; assembly: GCA_014170235.1. Classification (NCBI taxonomy): domain Eukaryota; kingdom Metazoa; phylum Arthropoda; class Insecta; order Coleoptera; family Curculionidae; genus Listronotus; species Listronotus bonariensis. Next base: position 44,613 of record JACEGR010004695.1, on the reverse strand, counting down.
GTCTTGAACGTTCGGACCTAAAGTGTACCTAAAAAGTACGTTTTCTAAACATTGTGTGTTACTAGGGTATAGAAACGGCGCTAAGTAATGGAAAGACGGCGCGATTTCAAAGCAGGCGAAGACACTCCAATTTTTTTCTCCAAAAAATGTAAAGGACACAAAATCTATTCTTCGCTCCAGTTTAAAAAAATGGTCAGCGGTCGGGGGGTGAATAGGGCAATTTTTGCTCCGCATTAAAAGAAAGAAAATCCGGGACTGGACGGCAAATACGTAAATCCGCTAATGAAATAACAACTTATTAAAAAACTATGGCCAAGTGTCTTAACTTGAATGTCTAAATATTTTTTGATAAAATTGGTTTAAAATATAAAATGTTGCTAAAGATTATACTGGGTAAAAGCTGCAAAATTTATTTCACCCTTGAATATATTAAATAGGGTAAGCTACACTTGCCGTGTTTGTCAGATTGTTATCGACGACAAAATGTAAATTTGACTACATACCTAGCAACAGCAAAGATTAACATTTTAACTCTATACTATATATGATATATTATAAGTAAATTAATATATTGTAAAATATTTTAAAAATATCTAATTTGTAGTTTATGATAAAGGGCTGATTATTATGCAAAAATGATGCCATTTTTGGAAATGTTTAAAAAATTTGATAAGCGATTTTTTTATAATTAGACCCTACTTTAGAACTATAATGGAAAAGCTCTTTACCACCAGTGTCAGATTGGGCCACCGAGCAATCGGCCAAATGCCCGGTGGGCCAATGCCTTGGGAGCCACTCACGGAGGTAAAGCGGGGAAAAAATCCAAAGTAACAAACGTATAAACATTATAAAAAATATATATAATTTTTACTATTACTCTGCAAATTTATATATGCAAAAGCTATGTTTTATAACACAAAAAAGTGGAAAGAAAAGATATTTTAGTATAATAGTTATTAGGCTATTTTTGCATAATTGCATTGACTTCTTAAAACTGCAGCTGTAATTCTTGTTTATGTAAAGGTTAAAAAAGATTTTTGGTAATCTGGACGTAAAATACAAATATTTAAGATCTGTTAAAGTTAAATTTTACCTACCATTAATTAAAACAGTTGTAGCAGAACTTTAAAAACCTTATTTCAAAAAATAAAATAATCACTATAAAAAGCATTAATATACTTGCATAATCAGTTGTCTTATACATCACATAACAACAAGTGTTATGTGCTTATACATCACTTTCAAATCCTTAAAGATATGGTTAAAAAAGTTAATTTTTTCATGAAATATTTGATTGATTTTAATAAATGTTACCACTTTTACCATTGCAATAAAGCTGTTAAATTTGTACAGGGTGTCCTCAAATTCAAGGGTGACTTTTCAAATTCGAAAACCGTATGAGATACAAATAGAGGCTAAGTTTAATTAGGATGTCTTTAATGTTTCGTTTTAAATTTTTAACTCTTGAACATAAACATGTCTAGAAAAAGGTTTTTTAAAACATTATTAAAAAATAGAAAGCACTTTCTTATAGCAACTTGTTGAGCTCTCCATATTTTAGATGTGACATTTCGTCTTTAAGTAATCATCAACTTTGATTTTTGATGTGGAATAATGCAACGAAATACCCTACATGCAATAAAGCTTTTCAAGGAGAAGTCAGTGGTGCATATCATTAAAAAAATGAATACCAAATCACAAATTCTGTTTTTTTTTACAGATATCTCTAAAAAATTTTGTAATTTTTTAGATTTTTAGCGGTACATTGAAGTGATCCTAATTATGCAACTTTGCGCTAATTTAATACAACTGTGTATTTTTACAGTTGCTGAAATCCCAATGGTCACCTTTGAATTTGCAACATACTGTACATGGGGGCCATTAGGAAATTTAGTCCAGTGCTCCAAATAGTGCCCAGTCCGACAGTGATTAAATATTTCTAAATAAAGCCCTCTTATGAATTTTGATAGTCAAAAAATTTTGCTAAAAAAGTTATAAGCTATTGAATATCCCGCGGCGCTTCCTCGAGGTAAAATTTGATATTCTAGATTTAAATGGAAGGAAGCGCTCTAATAAAATTTAATTAGCAAAAATTTTGCGCCTTGAAGTTATGAATTGTTAGATTTCACTGAGCCACCTCATAATTTTAAACGCCAATTTTAGCTTCGTGGTACTAAAAATTTACAATAAATTTGCGAACGGCTTTACAATATAATTTAGGAATAGCTTATATTTTAATTTTTACTTTTAATATTTCTAAATAAAGCCCTTTAGTAAATTTTGATAGTCAAAAATTGTGCGCATTGAAATTATGAACTATTAAATATTCCACTGGGCCACCTCCTAAATTTTTTAGTCGCCAGTTTCAGCTCCGCCTTAACAAACATTTATTTTAATTTCTTACTAATAAATATTTTAAATAAAGCCCTCTGATAATTTTTTTATAGTAAAAAGTCAAAACATTTTGACACAAAAAAGTTATGAGCTATTAAATATCCCGCGGCGCTTCCTCGGGATAAAAATTTGCAAAAGAATTCGGGAGTGGCTTAGATTTTGATTTCTTACCATTAAATATTTCTAAATAAATCCCTCTGATAAATTTTGATAATCGAAAAATTTTGCACATTTTTGCAAATTAAATATTCCACTGGAGCACCTCCCAATTTTTTAGTCGCCAATATCGGCTTCGAGGATAACACAAATTTTCAATAAATTTGCGAGCGACTTCGATTTAAATTTATTACTATCAAATATTTCTAAATCAAGCCCTCTGATGAATTTTGATAATAAAAAATTTTGCGCAAAGAAGTCATGAGCTATTGAATATTCCGCGAAGCTCCCTCGGAGTAAAAATTTGCAAAATAATTTGCAAACGGCTTATATTTTATTAAAATGTTATTTTAAATTCTAAACATATTTTCTTTATAACAATTTTGGATATTACCCAAAATACAGGTAGGTACTTTACTCTTAAGCAAAAATTACATTTTTGACCAAACCTCGTAGACGACTCATACAATTTGATGGTTACAATTAAGGTTTATGACCTTGCAGAAATTTTTATAAAGAAAAACTTTTTTCGTAAAATTGATTATAAGGAAAGTTTTCCTTATGACGCCAGCTTACGCAAACACACTATATATTTAAAACAGTAAGCCAAATTTTTCAGCAATTCTGCATTAATTTGTATGATTTTTCAAAAGTTATTTTCTAGTTACTGAGACAACTTCACACACCACACTATTTTTTAATTGTTTTATTGCCCATAGTTCCTGGAGCAGTAATGATAAGAACACTTTTAAAACCTTTTTAGGGGGTTTCTTTTGACAAGTCTCCACGAATATTCATACCGCCATATATTGGAAGTCGGATTGGGCGATCGCGTCACTTTTTTGTCGGACAAGTTTACCACAATTTACATACAATTTTTAAACATTATGCCAAAAATCGTAAGTGTTACAGTCACGAAACCATAAAACCCATAGACATGTTTTGGGCAATTTTGGGTATCGGATTGGGCAGGTTTCGTAACAAAACAAAGTTTTCTTGACAGGATGGTGAATGCTTTGATGTTGAACTGTTATGATGTTATGATAAATTCGAAGTGTATCCACTTATCTCGATGGATTGCCAAGGTTATTACTTGCGCGAAACAAAAGATACTTTTCTTGGGCGAAAAATGTGTTTGTGCGCTTGGATACCACTCATCCCCGAGGTTTGACGCGCAGGCGCCAAAGAGACTATCCGCATTATCGGAAAGAATTTAAGACGCCTTGTCTGGGTTTCCTTTCGGAATACGGTAGCTAATGGCCGTCACGGGCAGACTCCGAACGAAGGGCACGGTGTGCCGGTGTTGTATTCTTCCATGGCTTTGTTCGTCCACCCTCGATTTGTTTACTGCGCGTAAAAATCCGAAAATGCTTCTTGCCACTGCGGATCTAAAAGTGGGTTATCTATGGTTTAATCTAGTCATAGTTAATAATAATAATAAAAAACATACTTAACGTTAATCGTAAAACTTTGTCCACTTTGAGAACTATAAACCATCAACTTAATCTGGTGTTAATCGATTAAAGAGAACATAACATTTATAAAATATAATTGATGAAAGAAGAAAACAACTTAATTACCATATTATGGTTATTATAAGACCATTACTTGTCAGTACTTTATAAATCAAGCACGCGCTTACTAATTTCTACATGTTTTTGATGTCCAATTTCAAGACGTGTTTAATGTCTTCCGATGAGATACTAAAAATTTTAATATACATAAAGATAAAGATTTTGTAGGGTGTTTTTATACCTGGCTTGATTCACTCTCTGACTTAACAGAAGCGTTTGACTGTGTTAAGTAAGTAGATAAAGAATAAATACAAATACTAAAGCATAACAAGTAAATGATTAGAGCTACAATTAATAGAATTGACACTACTGCTTGATTGGAATTCATCTTTAAAAGCTGATGTAAAAAAACATTTTTTCTACATATTTTGCATAAGTTTTCTAATCTTTAAAATGTCTTAGGTAGGTAGGTCATATTTTGCTTTCTATTGTTGAGATAATATTATATTTTTTTATAATTGATTGGATAAATGCCATAAAAGTAGAAAAAGTCAGTACACAACTTGTATTAAGTGTTTCAGTAGTGGTCATCACTGATTTTATTAGAAATTCTGCAATGAAGAAAAATCCGCTTTTGTTTCTCGGAACGCTGACTGTTAACAGTCCTTTGTTTATTTACAATGTTAATCGATGATGTCTATTTTTTCTTTCTAAAATTTAATGCCCTATTTTTAAAAGTCCTTATTTCTAGCCGAGACACAAACCCATAAACGGGTAATTTCTGTAAATATTTTACGTCATTTTAGACCTAGATATCTATTCATTTTTATCAGCGGATTAACATAAAGCTTATTGGCAAGTGACGCAACGATTTGGAAACTTGCATTTTTTGATTTTCATAACTGTCTCTAAGAATATAATTTTCTTGCTTATTAAATACAATTTTTCAAAAAAAACACATACACAAAATCTCTCACAAAATTGACAACATCGTACGCGACATGGTGTTGGTAGACAAAAAATAAATACCAACGCTGGAAAAAAATTGTTTAATAGTTTCTTGCATACATTAATGCAAGTAATGTTTACCCAAATTGAAATGACATTTTATTTTTAGTATGTATGTATTACTGTAGCAGTGCGTGCATAAGGATACGAAAAAGATGTTTTTGGTACGCGAGTATCACCATATGCTTTTTATTTACGGAGAGGCTCATTGCAAGCCTTAGAGACTCATCTCTAATAGAGCTTATTTAACCTTTATACATACTAATTATTTCTAATCTTTGTGATATATTTTGTCTTGTTTTTAAATCAATCAATTGTTTTTTTCTCACTTTGTGATATATTTTTAACTTGCTTTCCTTAGTGGTACTTTTCTTTTAAATCGCATTTTTCTTGGACACTAAAAGATCCACATGGGTTGATGTGTCTTTAATCAATACATCTCTCTCTCCCTCTTATTACTTACTAATTGCTAATACATATAACTGTAACTGTAAATGATTTACAAATTTAATTTTCTTTTTCTGGTGTATCACATCGTTGTAAATATAGGTGACGGATAATTGTGGATATTGGTGGTGTGTATCGCCTGTCCTGTCTTTTTTTTTTTTTGAGTAATGTAATGTACTAAAGACGTTATTAAATAAAAAATATAACAATTAGATGAATCAGTTGCATGTCCTCGTGCGCTCGCATCCCTGTTATGTTGCAACGTTGGCAAATGTTTGGAAAAATTTTAATTATTTACGACTTAATGTCCTTGAAGACGATTGATTTTTAGGCATAATTTAGTATGAACTTTTTGCTTAGAATAATGCAAGGAATCACCTATTTAAATTAGGAATATTATTTTCCCTCTATATTGTCATTTTGAACCACTCGGACGAATACGGTTAACACAAAAAAACTTTTGTCTTTATACTAAGCAACTACTTTAACATTACTATAAACACCCACGGTACATTAGTACTTTGGTAAGGTTTTTAAAAATATCTCATTATAAAATGTCGATTGCAGAACTTTCCGCACAAAAAATAAATAAATAAGATAAAACGTCAGTAGAACTTTTAAACTTGTAGTAAGTATAAAGTTACGTAGAACTCCCATAATCTTCGAACATAATAAAACCAAGAGCATAATTTTTCAGAGTAAAATGAAAAATTAGAGCAATATTTTCCCGCTGTGATGGATCATCTTTCGAGTGTCGGATTCGTTCTGGCGCGGTTAATTTTTTTCCGTTCCAAATAACCTCTGGCCCCGAGTGTAAATTTGACAAGTGTTTGTGCACGATCCGAGAAACTGTCCCATCAATCAAGAGTTTCCCGGGTAACCGAACGACGCCGACGTCAAATGCCCAAACTGCATCCAGACTGTGTTGTGGGCGTCCAGGCCAGAATACATTATATGAGGATCTATTCGTTATTTAAAGCTCTTTTGGCATAACAAAAAGTTATAACTAGTTTTAACTTTTTCTGTCAATAAACCGTTTGACATCATCAGTGAAATTCAGGACTCGGTGTTTAGCATTAAGTCCTCGTTAAAACTAGTTTTAACTCAACTACACTATTTTCGAGGGTCGTGAAGTTAGATACATTTGATTAAAACGCTAATATTTGTCGAAGAAATCTTTGGACCACTCGTACGAACAAGTATAGAGAAGAAGAAACCCAAATATGCCGAAATTAAATTTATTTGTTTATAAATAAAACCATAAAACCTTTTTTAAATTTTTGATATTTGTGTCATAACTCGGTTAACCGCGTTTGGCATCAAAACTTTTTTAACCTATTTCCACTTTTTAGTTCTACACTAAAATACACTACACTACACTTTACCCCTTGCCAAACTAAGCTCAAATTAAGTAGCACAGTGTTTTAATTCGGTCAATGTCCCAATAAATGGGTTATAACCAAGGTTAGTTTATATTTATAAGGTTGCGACATATCCTAAACTTTTAGCCGGTTCGAGGTCGATGACGCAAGGAAGGGCACTCCACGGAGAAAAGTTGGCAAGACTGGGTAAAATCAAAGCTGATGATCAATCTAGTGGCGTCTAGAATTTGCGCATTTCATTTTGAATTGTTTTGAACGTGATATTTGTTGAGAGATGTAATTCTAAATGATTTTTATTTAAAGTAAAAGAACTTACAACTTAATAATAGTTAAAAACTGTTGTGTAAACGGTTGTTCCACTAATACAATAAACAGTATATCTCCGGCACTGAACAACATGGCCGAAAAATGGGAGATGTGACGTCATAACACGTCAAACTAATATGGCCGAATGTCGCGACCCTATATAGAGAGACTTTGGGTTATAACTAGTTTCAACTCAACTACACTATTTTCGAGATCGTGAAGTTAGACATATTTTATTAAAACGCTAATTCTTATCAAAAAGTCTTTGGACCACTCGTACGAACAAGTATAGAGAAGAAGAAACCCAAATATGCAGATATTAAATTTATTTGTTTATAAATAAAAACATAAAAGCCTTTTTGAATTTTTGACATTTGTGACATAACTCAGTTAAACGCGTTTGGCATCAAAACTTTTTAAAACTTATTTCCACTTTTTAGTTCTCCACTACAATACACTACACTACACTTTTTTGTTTGCCAAACAAAGCCTAAATTAAGTAGCACAGTGTTTTAATTCGGTTAATTCCCCAATAAATGGGTATAGTAAACGACATACAAAATTCCTTCGTCTACAAAAACCGGGTGTCCGGAAAGGTAAAGTCAATAATGATAGGGTGGATAGGGTAAGTCAAAAGAATATTAGTACTTCATCTAAAAAATATTTATCGCGCTTTCTTAGGGAGTTATTGAACTTCAAAGTAGAATAAAAAAAATGTATTTCATTTATGACGTTTAAAAGGTTGCCACAATAATAGTGATATTTGGGCATTTAAATTAACTTATACCAATGCTTTTTCCATTGGCAAATGATACGCAGTAAGTCATAATTATACAGGGTGAAACAATTTTTTTCGTTTATTGTATGCTTTTTTTACAGGTGTTGACATTTTGGTTTGACCGTTTAATTCTCTTATCATTTTTGCACAAATAAGGTCTACTTTATTTAAATCGATATCTTGGACTGTTTTTCATAAAATCGCATTTTAAATCCAGACATACCCCTCCCCATTTTAGATGTAATAATAATTTCAATTTTTTACAAAATATATTATAATAAGGTAAAACTATTTAAAAAGAGTATTTATTTGTCCTACAAAGGTAAAAAGGCTTTTAAATACCATTTTAAATTATTTTTCCCACATTTTCATAATTTTCTCAAACAACTGATTTTTTTATTACATACAAAATAGGGGTATCTCTGGTTTTTAAAATGCGACTTTATGAAGAACGGTCTAAGATATCGATTTAAATAAGGTATACCTTTTTGTACAAAAGAATAAACAAAAAAAATCGGCTTGCCCTGTATAATTATGACTTACTGCTTAATCTTTGCCTATGGAAAAAATATTGGTATGAGTCAATTTAAATGCCCTAATATCATTATTATTGTGGCAATCTTTCAAAAGTTATAAATGAAATATTTTTTTATTCTAACTTTGAAAGTCAATAACTCCATAAGGAAAGGCGATAGAACTTTTTTATTTGAAGTACTAACATTATGTTGGCTCACTCTATCAACACTATCATTTTTGACCTCACCATTCCGGACACCCTGTATACTGAAGTCAAAAAAAGAGATGCGAACTTCAAATATATTTTATCTACAATAATGTACGTAATGTTGAAATTTCCGACCTATTAAAATTTTTAAGAGATCACTTTTCTGATTTTAACTTTTGGCCCAAGGAAGGAAAGGTAACTTTTCACCCGTGGGCCGAAAGTAAAAGTAACCCTAATAACATTTGCAAAAATTCAAAAGTTTGCCAAGTCGGCATCTTGTCTGATATTTTAAACTTCTCTGTAACACCTTCACGCGCAATAAATGTCTGGTTGACACATTTTTGATTAAAAAATAAATTAAATAGAAATTTAAAAAAATTGTTATAAATGAAAAAGTATACAATCCTCGGTGAAAAATTTTATTACTAAAATACTAAAATTATAAATAGTCCATCTCGGCGCTCCGCGCCTTTCCTGTATAAACCATCCTTTCTTTTGACACTAATGAAACACTTTTTACCTCAATATGTAATGTACTATTATTTTTTAAGTAAATAAATATATTAAACCTTAAAAATGCTTTATCATAATAAATATTATAATTATAAATCAGAGTAACAAAATACTTCTTAAAATAAGCACAATTAACAAAAAAAGCAATAGTACAGGTAGGGAATAGCCCAAAAATCAAAAACTTATATCGAACCGAAGGGCGCCAAGACCTTGGGGGTGGATGCCACCCCCACCCCCTAAAGGGTGATTTTTTTTATTACATTTTAACCACAGAAGTCAATCACAAAAGTGATTCTTAGCAAAAAATGTTTTATACATTGTTTTCATAACACTAATATTTTTCAAGATATTTGTGATTAAAAGTATCAATTCTTCAAATCAATAATACAACCCCAGTACTACCCCCTAATTAAAGCTGACCTTTAATCTTTTACAATTTTCTTAATACATGTTTATACTAGTAATACGTCCAACAAGTTTTACTAATTTAAAATGCCTAATTTCAAAAATATCATATAGATTTTTATGCCCCAAAGTGGCCTATTCGAATTTTTCGAAAAAAAATTATTGTTTTTTTTTAACCTATCTCCTTTATTAATAATGATAGAAAGTTTATTTAAAAGTTTTTGTAGAGTTTTTGAAGAGCTACAAGGCTCTTTAAGTAAAATTTCTGAAGATCCCCTGGTTTTTAAATGGGGTGAGTTTAAAGTGCTCAAAAGGGGTGGTGCTCGTTCGTAAATAGAGGGTTTTAAAGGACTACATCTCGCCAAATATTCACTGTACAGAAAACCTACGCACAGAAAAATTTTAGTCATTAAAAACCTGCAATTTAAAACTCCATATTTTTTTTTCTCCAGTATTTTCGGAGTTATTTAGAAAAAAGGGTGAAAAATATGAAATTGTAAATAATCGTTTTTCACTTTAAGCTTAAGTTTGTCTAAAATTAAGCATTTAAAATTGGTCACACGTTTTGGATGTATTATTTATACCTGTATAAAGAGAAATGTAAAAGGGTTAACGTCAATTTTAATTAGGGGGTAGTTAGGGGCTTGTGTTAATTGATTTTTTCGTTAAAGAAATATAATACTGACCTTATTTTTATTATAACTCACACAATTTTTATGCTATAAACTTCTTGTTTTTAAAAAAGAAAGGTCTTATTAGAAACTTCAAAAAAGATACTATGACTTTTCTTTAAAATACGTAAAATTTCCCGTTATTTTACTTTAAATCTATCAAATTTTACATTAAGGGAAAAAGCTAACCATTAACACGCCGTATCTTTGTTCGTATTGGTCGTATAAAAATTACAATAAAACAAATTTGTTTATCTTTTTAAAACCTACAATTTTGCTTTCTACAGTTTTTTATTAAAATGAATAAGTTTTGAGTTATTCGCGAAAACCCCATTAAAAACGTATTTTTTGTCGAAAAATTATTACTTTCAATCGCGAATAACTTGAAAAGTATTAGTTTTACGAAAAAAACATAGAAAACATTTTTTGCTTAGAATCACTTTTCAAGGCGTCCTTTGGTTCGATATAGATTTTGTACCTTGGACTATTTCATATCTTCTATTAAAATTTCAAGTCGATCCATGCAGGACCCAAAAATTGCCAGGTGAAATGCTTCATTTCCTGTGACTACAAGTAGGTAATTAAATACTTAACCAAGTTGCAACTAGAAGAACTATTTAAAAATAATAATTTTCGTTCAGTCGCACTTTTGTGTCTTAGACAAACCTGAGTCGGTCCCAGTACTTCGGAAGAAGCAAAAACTGATCAACATTATTTACGCTCAATGTCTCCCATATCTTTTTAAATACAGCTAGTGGATAAAGAGGAACACTGGCTGTTAACTTTTGCTTCCACTCACAAAATCTCGTTACATAAGTATGAAACAACAAAGGTGTTTTCGGTGAAAAGATCTATTAGTCCGGTCAAATATGGGTAAAATGAAATATCGAGTAATATTTATTTTTGCATAAGCATAATATTATGTTTTTTATTTCTTTCGGGAAAGCAGGCACTTTCTACGTTTAGAAAATTAAAAGTAATTCAATTCTTATTAATGTTTAAATATATTTTATGCAAATATTTACAGAAATTTGACAATTTTTGCTTGGTGGCTTGACTTTAAGCAGAGACTTTTAAAAATAACGCATGACGTTTTAAAAATTTCCTCATCGTCCAACAACCTAAATAAGACAACAACAACTACGAGGATGTTACCCATATATATCTAATATTATCGATCATCATATTTACTATCTTATCACTACGACTTGCACCAAAAATACCAAACGCCGGCGGTGGTAAACGGGGCGCAAGGCCTTCACTAAACTTTTATTGAACAGGTAAATGGGGCGCAGGGATCTTGGGGTCAATAAAATCGTAAAGGTAAACGGGGCGCAAATGTTTTCTTTTAAAGTAAAGGTATCGAAATAAAATGTTGGTCTATTTTTAAAATTTTTATTAATTACGAAACATTTATTGCATCAAATAATATTTACATATTATACACTTGACAAATACGAAGTACATTTTGCAAAATGTAGTCTACTTATTTCTTTTAACCTATATTTATTCACAAGTTTTTCCAGTGACCCACACCCCTTCTCGGAAGGGCTGGCGCCCCATTTACCTATGATATAAACGTAACCTACAGGCGTGGTAAAGAGATATTGCGCCCCGTTTACTCCGTCCAAACGCAACCTATAAACTAAACAAAATAGTGCAATATACGTGCAGGCTTTCTTAAATTTAAATCCAGAAGCTTGTGTCTTCAGGAAAGCTGCCAGTTTAGAAAATTGATGCCTACAATTTTATTTTTATTTACGCATAAACGTAACACACTGTATTTGCTCCAGAGCGTAGATGCCTTTAGTAAAGTGTCGCACGCATCGACGATTTTAATGCAATTTGGTGTACGAGGCTTTTTGGGGCGCTGATCACGAATTTTTGGTCGCACACAAATCAAATATTAAGTGTCAATTTAGCGGAAAACTCAAGAATTGCGTGCAAAAAGATGGGGGAATATAGCGAATTTCGGTTAAGTTTTTTTTGTTCTAGATTGATGATGAATATCTCGAGAACAAAACGTCTCCGACTAAAAATTCTTTCAGATTCGTGATCAGCGCCCCAAAAAGTCAGGTATACCAAATTTCATTTTAATCGACGATGCGTCTGGTTTATAAACAATTACCTACCATTCTTTTAACATTGTTTTTTTCCATCCACTGCTTAAACACCTCATATAATTCTTCATATCGTTCACGACATTTATTTGGCAAAAGATTTAATGATACTAGCCTTGCGGTTTCCAAAATATTTTAGGGGATATTGTCGTCTTCTTCAGAGTCCGTTTTGCTTTGGAATGATAATTTTTCTTCGACCCAATAAAACTGTTTACTTATGTTACATTCATTATAAAAACAACGCTTAGCGCATTAATTAGTGTATTCCTTTTACCTTGTAGAACCGTTCTGGACCGTTCTCTGAACTGTCAATGGTGTCAAGAACGGTTCTACAACGTGCTACAACATAAAAAAATGACAAAAATTGTAAAAGGAACACTTATGGTGTCGTTCTGGGTGGTTCTGGAGCATAAAAGGAATACAGCAATTGAGAGCTCCTATGATGTCTTGACGATTTCAAATGTCATATTTTGACTGGTGTGAACGAATTAGATTAGAATACGTTTTTTGCCGATTTTGCAGCCAAAAATTAGGTATTTCTTGAAAATATCCCAAAAGCTAATAAAAAAATAATATACATTCCTCCTGGAGTAAAGTGCCTTTTCCTTGCAGTGTTAAATTCAGAAAATGTTTTTCCGCTTTTTTTTTGCTCCAGGGGTGATTATCCCCCGGGCCATTCTCTGAATTCAACGCTGCTTGGCTGATTGCTGCCCTCTGCTTCGCGTCGGGCGAAGTGGCCCCTGAAGGAAAAATGGCACTTACTTCCCTCGTAATGTAAATAACTATTTTGTGCTTTAAAAAATGCATATTATTCTACCAGAGACCAAAAATTTAACTAAAGTAATAATTAAAAAATAGTTATTAAGATTACCACATAGTAGGTTTAGATTTGCACTCCTTAAACCAACGCCCAGTTTTTTACGATATAAGAGTCTGTCCAAAAATCAATACCTTTTATAAATACTATCGCCCCGGTAAGGAAACACTCCCATAAGAAAAATGTATTCGCTATTTCAAGGTTTCTATTTAGACCAACGGCATAATTTAAAATGTCACAAAAACGCTTGTCCTTGTCGCAAAATATTTGTCCTGAAGTTATGTATTGTAAAAATCTAGGTGTAAAAAACGCTGTAAACTTTCGTTTGATGCCTACCTGGTTAGCGGTATCTTAGTCAAATAAATTATTAGAATATACCTACAGCTTGTCCGCGGATAAAGTTTACTAAAAAATAAAAGTACCAAAAAGAGAAAGATACGCAATTTTTCATAAAAAGTTTTTGATCATGGGCGCCGGGAGGGAGGTGCAAGGGGTGCGCTTGCACCCCTGGATAGTGTCATAAAATGAATGAAAAAGTACGTCTTGTTAGGAAAAATTAATTTTTCTTGCCTTTTCAAGGAATTTTTCACCCCATGTCTTTTGTGAAGGTAAAAAGATAAAAGAAAGGTCGCTTTATTAGATGAAGACCTTGCTTGCAAGACTTTTTTGGTCTTTAAATTGTCCTTTTAGTCCTAAAAATTGTTTTTCACCGCTCTGAAGTCATTCTGCTGACGCCCGTATTTTTGATTGTTAAGAAAACTGGATTTATAATTTTGTTGTACAGAATGCAACATACAAATGTTTCTTTTTACATAAAAATAAACACTACAGACAAGGGCCTCACAGAGTTTTCAATTTTTCCAAGCAGCAAGCTGACGTCTTATTGACGTCTCTTTTTAGTAATTTTTGGTCACATTTGGTCAGCAAAGACGTCATATAATGACGACAAAATGACGTTAAATTAACCGCCCTAAGTCACAGACAAAAGACGTCCCGTTAATGACGTCATAATGACGTCTTTAAGATGACGAAAAAATTGACGCATACAGGGTGTCCCAGATAAGAATGAACTCTATGGGGATCTCGGAAACCGTAAGAGATACGAAGTCGGTTAAATGGGAGAAAAGTTGTGCATTTATTCGCCGAACAATATGCCTTTTAGAAACTTTCAAAATTCCGAGTACTTCCGAAGATATACGGAAAAAACCGAAATTTTGTAAAATAGATTTTATTTTTTCCTTACATTATTAGAAGAGATACCTCAAAATAGATTGCACATTTACATTGCCACTTTTTGTCAGCTACAAGATGGCGGTTTCAGATTTGACATCTAATGTTTCGTCTTCAGCTGACAGATGTCAACTTCATTTTTTCTTATGGGCGCCATATTGGATTTTTACGTGAATAGGTAGTATTTTCCACTATGGTTTCAACGACGTATAACACTTAATATTTTTACGACGTTTCGAGCTAAAAACCTTCATCAATGGTAGCTGATGATTATTGAGGAGAAACGAAACGTCTGATTACATGTCGAAACTCAAATAATGTGGCAAGAAAATGTAGAATTAATTTTTATCTATCGCTTTCAGTTGAAACCGAGAAATATCAATTAATGCAATTATTGGTGTTTGTCAGATAATATTCATTTCTTTTGTTTACTAAATGTTTAAAGCGATGTTATAAAAAAATTATTTTTCCTTATTTCGATTATCAATAATTAAACATTTACTGCAACTAATTGCTGCTCGCATTTCAGCTCTTAATTCTTAATTTGTCTACCCCATCAAAGAACATCCTTTTAGCTATAGCATAGACAGGCGGCTTTGGAATTAAACAATTGCTAGTGTTTCGATCTGTCACTTGTGAAATCGACATTATTCATTTGCAAATGTCAATCTGTGTTGTGTTGTGTTATTTTAAACCGTTGAATTATACAAATAAAAGAGATGGCACATTATTCGAATGAAGAAAAATTTGACATGATTTGTTGTTATATCGAGAGTAACAAAAACGGTGCTCAAGCAGAGATGTCTTATTTTCAAAAATATCCTGAACGGCGTCAACCTGGACGGTCCATTTATAGACGATTAGTCGAAAACTTAAAAGAGCATGGCGCATTTGACAAACCAGTATTACATCGTAAAAAAACCATGATCCTGAACAGGTTATGACAGTGTTGCTGGCTGTTGAAGAAGATGATTCTATAGGGCTTCGCATTATTGAAAATGAACATGGTGTTAGGAAATCTGTGAGTCAAAGAATTCTTTCAAGAGCAGGATATCGCCCATATAAATACCGCATCTGCCAGGCATTGCATCCTGGAGATAAAGAGCGCAGACTTACTTTTTGCGAGTGGTTCACTAGACAATGTGATGAAAATCCGGAATTCCCTCATAAAATTCTCTGGACTGATGAAAGTTATTTTTCAAATAATGGAATGTTTAATAGAAAAAATAGACATTATTGGTCAACGAATAATGAAAGTCGATATCGAACATCCAGGTACCAGAACCGTTTTGGAACAAATGTCTGGTGTGGTATTTTTGCAAACCGAATCATTGGACCCATATTTTATGAAGAAACACTCAATTCCGAGAGATACGGGCAATTGTTAATGAATGAAATAGAAGACGCTTTAGATGACCTTCCTCTACAAGTAACAAACCAGATGTGGTTTCAACAGGATGGGGCTCCTCCTCACAATTCACGAAATAATATGGAATATTTAAGAAACCGCTTTGAAAATAACTTAATTGCCACTCATGGTCCGATAATTTGGCCTCCACGGTCCCCAGATATCACCCCTCTGGATTTTTTTCTATGGGGGTACCTTAAAAACGAAGTCTACTGGAAAATTTTTCAAAGCACCGAAGAATTAAAAGCTGAAATACGAACAGCGATTAGAAAGATAACACCGGGCATGTTAGAAAATGTAATGAGAGAAATTGTTTATCGTTGTTATTTATGTTTGGAAAATGAAGGAGGTATTTTTGAAAACCAGAAATAATTTTTTGTGGATCATTGATATTGAATTAGATAAAGTGTTATTGTTCATGAATTTGCATTATTATTAAATGTTGTTTTACTTTGTAGTGAGTGTTTATTTGTTGTTAATTGAAACAAGAAAAAATATTGATTTCATAACATCACTTTTATCTGACAAACACCAATAATTGCATTAATTGATATTTCTTGGTTTCGACTGAAAGCGATAGATAAAAATTAATTCTACATTTTCTTGCCACATTATTTGAGTTTCGACATGTAATCAGACGTTTCGTTTCTCCTCAATAATCATCAGCTACCATTGATGAAGGTTTTTAGCTCGAAACGTCGTAAAAATATTAAGTGTTATACGTCGTTGAAACCATAGTGGAAAATACTACCTATTCACGTAAAAATCCAATATGGCGCCCATAAGAAAAAATGAAGTTGACATCTGTCAGCTGAAGACGAAACATTAGATGTCAAATCTGAAACCGCCATCTTGTAGCTGACAAAAAGTGGCAATGTAAATGTGCAATCTATTTTGAGGTATCTCTTCTAATAATGTAAGGAAAAAATAAAATCTATTTTACAAAATTTCGGTTTTTTCCGTATATCTTCGGAAGTACTCGGAATTTTGAAAGTTTCTAAAAGGCATATTGTTCGGCGAATAAATGCACAACTTTTCTCCCATTTAACCGACTTCGTATCTCTTACGGTTTCCGAGATCCCCATAGAGTTCATTCTTATCTGGGACACCCTGTATATTTTTTTCAAAAGCTAAATTGATATGATATTTTATTTTGAAAATTGAAATAGGAAAAAACTCCTACTGCTTGCAATTTCCTTGCAAGCAAGTAATGCAAGATGCAAGGTCGCATTTCTGGTGTCACTGTCCAACCTGGAGATGCAGATTATCACACTAGCCGAATATTTTTCTTTCAAAGCTAATTGAGATCACCAACCGCAGACCGGTCTCATCGGTACGGTGTAGGCGATAAAAAGCGAAGATGTTGAATAAACTTAGTAGTTTATTGTCCATTACGCCATCTATCGGTAGAGTTTTTTCCTATTTCAATTTTGTAAAATTATTAGTCTTATTTTTTTGTCATATGATATTTCGGTAGGATTTTGACACGAATCATATAATGTCACAAAATTTTTCTGGCGGGTTTTTTAAACATGACGTCCTATGACCAAAAATTACTTAAAAATGACGTCATAATGACGTCAGCTTGCTGCTTGGGTTGGGGTGCTCCAGGGCTCAGTATAGGTATCGGCTCTATTTCTTCTTCCCAGCGGCAGCTGACTATGGCCAATTTGGTGGGACAGCCCGCACCATAGGTAAAAACTAATGTTTTAAAGGCGTCTTATAAGTAAATAATCCATTTTAGGTGATAATATGTAAAATAGTTAAACAAATAACAAGTTAAATTGATTTTATAGACTGTAATAATCAACAATTAAAATAATAATAATATATTTAACAATGGTGTGGGTTGTGCCTACCAAAATGGACATCACCAGCCACCGCTGTTTCTTCTCATTAATGATTTCCTCATTAGTTCCATTTGTCATTTTTTTTAAAGATAATCCGGTTCCTCGGATACCTTTTAATTTAAAATAATAAATTTGTATTTAAAATCTTCTGTTTTTTAACGTTTAAATCGAGAAAATGTTCATCTATCACCAGGATGTTTCATTTTTTAACGTTAAGTCGTTACTTATTACTTACAGTTACACGGTAGAATAAAGCTAGTGTTTACTTTTGTTTATCTTGATGCCTAAAACACAAAATTTATTAGCTTTGTTCGCGGGTTCAATTCTGAACCGGTTCTGGGACTATTCGCATGCGCAGTGAAAAAGGCAGCGTTCGGGGTTAGTAAAATCCTAAATTTTGAGTAACAGTTCTGTGTTCGCGGGTTACAATGGAATTAGTTCGTTACCGGTTCGTAACCTGATTAGCACTCCTGGGATTTTTGTTGGAACTAAAAGTTCAGTTCGGAATTTCATGTGCCTTGTCGACATGGTCAGCTGGTTTCTGTTTTTGTGGTACAGAAATAAACCGTTGTATTACGGTTTATTTGTTTCTGCCACTTTTTACGCGGATTAATATATCTGTTGAATATTTTTTTTATATTTTTGTGATTTTGAGCGTATATAAACAAAGGATTTTTAATTGTATTCCATATGAATGTATGTATGCAATAAAATAAATAAAGATTTAATTAAAAAATATAGACAATATTACAAAATTTTACCATTTCTTGTTGTTTGAATTTTATCTTTAGTTAAATACACATACTTATGTTAAAAACGAGAGGAGGCAGGGAATTCCTCGTCTTCCGCCGAGAGACCTCGAGTGGCATTGGACAGTATACCAATTTACCTTTTTGTTTTAATTTTTTTTGTATAGTATCCAATTTAACCATGAAAAATCCTAACCAAAAGGCTAGGTTAGAATACATCCTCAGCTGTATAGAAAATCGTTCGCAGTAAATAAAAATTCCGAACTAATAAATAACTAGACATGCGCTTTAAAACAATTCTAAACCAGTTCGGTTCTGGTTCAGAATCGGTTCATTACTAGACCCGCGAACAAAGCTATTATTTTCGAAAAATGAAAAAACTCTTTACTGCTTGTCATTTCCTTGCACTGAAGGTCACATTTGTCGAACACTGTCCGATCGGAAGTTGCAGATTTTCACACTAGATTTTATTTCTTTCAGAGCTAATTGAGATCACCTCTGATTATTTTAAATAAATATCCTGACGTAATGGTGAATGTCGAGAAAAATGCTATCTATCGATTTTTTGCCTTGACGTTGTTTTGAATGCCCAATTATTATAAAAAATAAATTAAAAGTGTAAAAACTTAAAATAGCCTGTTATTATGATTTTGAATTAGCAAGAAAAGGGTTATAAAATAATAAAATAATATTTATTAGATTTCAACCATTAGGAACCTAAGGGGCCGTTTAAGTATTACGTAAGCACTATAGGGAGCGGGGGGTCTTGATTTTGGTTATTTTTAATGACATGGTGGGTGGGGAGTCTAGATCGGGATTACGTCAGAAGCAGCTTTTTACAAATAGTTTACACATATGGCAACCCACCCCCACAATGAAGCGCATTCAAGAGTACTCAGCCTATGCGGGTAAGCAGAGTGTCAAAATTGTCAAATTAAACCAATAGGGTGGCTTTACTTTGATAGTTTTGACACTCCGCTTAACCAGCGGTTAAGCGGCTGAGTACTCCTGACTGCGCCCATGCTTCAAAACAATACACATTTTCGGTGATTTCCACAAATAATAAATACATTTAAGTACTATGCTCGCTTAGAATCGTGTATGGGAATTACGGCGCAAAATGTCGAAATGTAGTTTCAGTAGTTTCAAATAGATAAATCCAAGTTACACCAAAAATTTTGTGAAAGTTTTAAAAATCTCATGCAAATACAAAAGTACAAAAGTAGTTAGTGAACGAAGTGTGGCGTAAATTTAAATTACAAGCAAAGTCCTACAAGGAATTTGATATTGTTTCTAAGAAAATTGAAGAATAATTGCAATTAGTGACTAAGAATAAATCCAATCTACTATGATTTTTTTATAAGGTGAATGTTAAAACCATTTGAGGTATACAGTACTAAAAACTAGAACTGAGGAATCTTGGTCCTTAAGTTTGGTCGGACCGCGTCAAATTGAAATAGTTAACCGACGTTTTACCAGCGATTGCTCAAGGCATCTCCAGGGATCTTTACTTTGCGAGTAACCAGAACTAACTTCATAGGACAGATTTCTTTCTTATGATTAACTCTGTCGACAGGTCACAATAATAAACTATGGTGTTTTTTTTGTATTTCTGTATTTGGATGGCATGATGTACTAATAACAAACCAAAAATTGTATTTTAAGAACGTTTGTTTTGTTAGTAATATTAAATTGTAATATTTGTACCTTGCTCTATGTTGAATACGGTCAGTAAAGTTTGTTTAAAATAATATTTTTGTGCGTTAAAGTCCTCTATCCTAAGCCCCATTTTTTATTTCTAAAATTATAACTGCTGCTTATCAAACAATAAAAAAAGGCGAAATACATTGAAGGAAAAATACATAGATACAAATGTTTACGTAAGCATGGGAGAGGGAAGGGGGAAAGACTTTGCTTACTTTTGATGACATGGGGGAGGGGGGTTAATAATTCTAATAATTACTAACTAATTTTAAAAATTGATGTATGTTTCTTTGTACCTGCTTGGTATTAGAAAATTGTACCTACCACCTTTCATGTTTAAGAGGCCACCTAATTCATATTAAAAATTAAACAACAAAAAACGGAATATCAAGGATATAAAGGGTAGATGTTTTGAGTAGTTATTAGGAAGACTTTGCTCTGACCCGTACACAACATACAAAACTAAAAATCAGCAATTTTTTACCAAACATAATTTCGGCCAACCCTCGTATAAAAACGCAGCGTCAAAGGCCGTGGCCTTCGCGAATGCAAATAATCTTGAGAGTGCACTCGACTTTTCGGCTATATTTTGGCACGATGTTTTTAGGCTGGTTAGTAAACAGTGCAGTCCAATTCAGGTCATGATACAACGAAAAAGGTTTAGTTGAATTATTTGCGATAATACTGCAAGACATTCACTAAAAACTCGTCCCATGTCTCCCATCCACCAAATGAATGGAAGATCTATTCAATAAACCGGACTAATAATAACTGTTCTTTCTTTTCTAGAGTAGCATGCTATACGTTTGTGTGTAGAGAATTGTGGTTTAAATATTTGTTTATTAGGATAAATATATTGGGTAAACAAAGAACTTACCGATCAGAAATAATTGACCGTTTATTATTAAAAACCAGTGTTCTACGGACTTGAACTTTTCATGGTGCCTACTTTTAAAAATCATAAATGCATGGACCTTGCGCCCTCTCTGTTTCAAACAAAGAACACTTGAACACTACATAAGCTAGCAAAAATGCAGTCTTTCCACGCTGGTCGCGTGTGGCGTCCTCTATACTTCGGGATGGAACACTTCCAAAGCAAAGCACTCGATTCTTTTCACTTCCTTTAGGTTAGTTTGACCCGGCGACAATAGATAGCACTTTCAGTATTGTTTTATGTCCATTTTTTTCTCATAAATTCCAAGCCAGGTTGCCGCTTAGTATGAATTATAACCAACATACGGAAATAAATAACATCAATAACATGACTCTTTGTTTGATAGAAATGCATTTACGTAATAAATGAGTACCTTTATCATAATGGTAAGTCCATTGTAATATTTGTTAAATAAAAGCTAATTTAAAATAAATAATTCTTTAAAGAGGTTTTAGCAGTAGTCATTTAGCTCTCCACATTTTTAACTAAATCTACTAGTGGCATATTTGCAACATTGTAAAAGAGTTTGAAATCTTTTTTACAGCCCTTATCTATTTATTTAGGATTTATTTATTTACTTTAGAATTATTTATTATCTTTAATGTGTATTTAGAAAGAAAACGGTATTTATTTGTAGGTTATTCCTTTATGTTTCTTTCCTGATATTTGAAAATTTAGATATTTAACGCAAGAACTAAAAGGGTAATGACATATCACTATTTAAATTATGTCCTTTCCTAAAATTTAAAAAAAAAAGCAAAAGTTACTGATTTTAGTCAATTTACAAAACTCTTTTTAACGTTCGGCATTTTTAGTAAAGGGTATAATAAACAAATGAACATGAACCTTCTGTGAGGTAAAAGGGTTCAGAATTAAACAGGTAGGTAGCCCCACGTAGCCTGTTATGTTTTTATTTTTATTTTTCTGTCAATATGTTTCCATGTAAATTCAGCCAACGTTGCCAAATGGTTTAAAATAAAATTCTTTAAACTGATGGGAATTGGGGGTTTTTATATCTACCACAAATTACTGAAACTAAAGTTGTTTTCGTAATTTTTGATATCTACCTAACAATGAAATTTTAGAAAAGTAGGTATATTTTTTTACTTACCCATTTAATTTTGTTCTTGTTATCTAGAAAGCTAATAAGTTTTATACACAATAATTTTGTTCTTGTTATTCAGAAAGCTAAGTTTTATACATTTAATTCCAATTCTAGCTAAATGCAAAAAAATGTTTGTGGACAGTTGTGACGAATTATTGGTTTACGAATCCCCCTCGCCCACACTAAAAAAGTTAAAGATTTTAAGGTACATACCTAAAGTGGGTAAATACTAACTGGGGTAAAGGACAGGGAAAGTATTTTTAATTCTGCCATTTAATAGAAACGCATGTAGAATAGCTAGTGAAGTGAATTCGCAATTCCCTCGAGCAGAAGTCTTAAAAATAGTTACAAAAAGAGAATGTTCCAACCAGAATTTTGAGTTGAGAACGTTTCGTTTTCGAGATATTCATCAATCAAACTGGAAAAACGAACTAGCCTCATTTTCCTTATATTCCCCCTTTCTTGCACACAATTTTGGATTTAAAACTAAAGTTGCACACAATATTTGATTTTTACCTTTTAAAACCCAGTTTTTCTATGTATTTTACACATTTTATTAAATAAATTAATCGCAAAGGTGCACCTTCAAAACGCGGCAACCATGTATACACAACGCCGCCATAGCCTACTGCAATGTAAATGATTGAAAGTAAAGCTTTCGAGATTTTATGCAAAAAAGTGTAAAATATATAGAAAATCGAGGTTTTAAAATAAAGGGTAAAGTCAAATATTATGTACCACTTTAGCTTTATATAAATAATTATTTGCTAAATGAAGGAAAATATAGTGAAAATAAAGTTTGTTTGTTTTTTAAATTTGATAATAAATCTTCAGATTCAGATTCGTGTTCAGCGCCCCAAAAAAACAAATTTGGTTAAAATTGGAGTTGCCCCCACTTTCGAGACAATTGCCAAAAAGCAAAATGGTGAATACAATAAAAACACAAGGTTACTAAAAAATAATGAAAAATAGAACATTTCTTTTGCATGTTGTTAATTCGTCGGAGGAGAGAGAGGCAGGTGCTCCACCGAATGTACTGATTGGGTTACTAAAAACACACACTTGTAACCAAAAAACACAAGTTAATACTTTTACATACATGTAACCTAAGAATAACACCAAACTTTTAGGCAGGCAAAAAAATGTGGTAAACAAACGTTATGGACGATATAATATATTTTTAGCAAAACATGGCAACTATGCAAGCGAGCTTTCGTTAAAATTCCGAGGTCCGAATCGACGAAGCTTTGCCGATCATTCTGTTCGGCCCAGTCTTTTCCTGTCTCGCTTGGTTAGTAGAACTATCTCTCTCTCTTCATCATGGCTGATATATCCAAGGAAGATCTTCGTAAAGAAATTGCCGGTAAGTACAGTTTTTTATTCAAGTTTAATGTTTGGGGTAACGAAATGTACAAAACTAAGCTTGTAATTTTTTTCTACGTAATTTTTGTTAAGGGATTTTTGCAGCTTATCAGTTAAAATCGGGCACTTTACTCTTGTACAATAAAAGTATTGAGAACGGTCCGTAAACAATGGCCGAACGACGCTATAGTAGTAGACATGAATTTATGCGTACTTTAAATTGAAATTTTCTCTGATATTACGGATCTGAGAGTAAAATGCTTCAAACAAAATCGATGTAGAAAATTAATTCTGATTTTCGTAGGACCTTATCTCCCCAATTTTTTTCTTATTTTCCGATTTTTCCTGATTAATGGGCTTACGCCTCGAGTTGCCAAACTTGTACCTGCCATGAAACTTGGCGTGGGTAGTTTCAATATTTTCCAATTTTCTCTGATGTTATGTTCGGGCATAAAAATGTTAAGTTATCAGTGTGTTGCTTAGAATTTGGGTAATAATTTAAGTCAATATTTTAACCTTCAAAGTTTCCGCCTATACCAGTTTTGGACACTCAAAAGTTGATGTGATATGTCGATTCTGTGCTCAGCGTGTCTATTGGTTGTGGCATATTGCATATCTAAAAAGTTGTGTTTATATCACTGGGTTGTTTCGCGCGCGCATTATCAAGTTCATTATGCGGACTGTTTAGCAGACAATTTATGTATTTTTTTTTATTTGCCGACGCTCATTATAGTTATGATTTTCTAAAATTGGCAGTAATTTTTATAGGTACCAAAAGAATTTAGAATGTATGTTTTTTCGAAATTATACCTAATATATGTTAAAAAAATACGGGTGATTTTTTTGGTAGGGGGAAGGTAAATATCATAGTTTGTTTACAAGCATACCTACCTATTGGCCCTTTGTCCTGGATATAATAAACATGTCTTTTTCAATCATTATAACTGCCGTTAGCGAGGGTAATGTCAGGCCGTCAGTTAAATCGGCGGTATACTCTTTTAATAATATCTTTAGCAGTCATAAATCAAAAACAATAGTAGTCCGCTAGTTAGGGGTAAGTAAAAACAACTGTATGCGATGATGTTTATGTGTCAGTTTAGGGAAGTTCTTATTGAACCGGCGACGCAAGCCCATAATGTGCGTTTAGTGCGCATTCGCCATTTCGTGTCCAATTTTCGTTAGTTTATTTTTTTATAGTTCTTTTTAATTAGAACCATTCGGCTACCTTTTTTGTAAATCAGGGCTTATTTAATTTTGGTAATTGTCTGGTGGTGATCACTAATCTGAAAAAATTTTTAGTTGGAAACGTTTCGTTTTTGAAGTAGGTATCCATCATCAAAGATCAACTTCAAACTTTTACCATACCTTCAAAATTTTTACCATATTCCCCTTTTTGCACGAAATTCTTGATTTAACACTAAATTAGTACACAATATTTCAGTTAGAGAAATTGCGCAAAAATCTCACATGAGATTGGGGGATGGTGGAAGGGATTCAAGTATATCTCACCAGAGGGGAGGGGGGTCAAAAAGAAAAAATGCTTTTCGTATTTCATGGATTTTTAATTTAATGGAAAAAAGGTGTAAAATAAATAAAACACAGGAATTTATATGTTGTTTATAAAATATATGTACCAATTTAGTGTTATATTAAGAATTTTGTGCAAAAGAAGGGGGAATATAGTGAAAGTTGTTTTCTTTTTTAACTTTGATGATGGATACCTCAAAAACGAAACTTCTTTCAGATACGTGATCAGCGCCAAAAAGAAAACCTGTAAACGAAATTTGGTCAAACTCTATAATTTTTTATAAATCATACTTTTTACAAATTTTAAGTCTTCCTTCCTAATCAACAATATTTGATTTCTTTTATTGATTTACTACCCCCAGTTGAACAAATCTTTAAGTTTTGAATTGTTTTTATTCAGCATTATCCCATGCAGAACTGTTAAGTTTTTCATAGTGCTGTGCAACAATGCTGATACATATATATTAAAATTAAAATCCTGTTTATCCTCCAGATTCTTTTTTAAATAAGATTACTGGGTTGGAAACGCAGGTAACAACTGTAAAGTTTTTGTACACAAAAAGCAGTTCTAATTTAAAAGATTGTTTATTTGCTGTAGATGTCCTAAAGATTACAAAGGTGACTAATTTGAATTGTTTTAAATAACAAATATATTGAAAGAAAATTATATCATATTCTTGTTTTCCAGCTATCCTTAAGGATGCGGACTTGGCCTCAACATCGGCCAAGAAAGTACGCCAAGAGTTGGAAGAGAAACTGGACGTCAAACTTCAATCTCGTAAGAAGGAAATCGACGACCTCGTGATGGAGTTTGTAAGTTCAAAGAAAGACACGGGCAAGAAGAAAGGTAAAAAGGATGAATCTGATGATGAGGGTGGTGAAGAAGATGAAGAGGAAGAAGAGGAGGTATGTTTACTAAAAAAACTTACTGTTTAGATGTATTATTAAAGTAGATATCTATCCATGTATTTTCCAAGATACTACTTTAGTATAGTTAATTATATTAATTGGACTGTTTTACATTAAATGACAATATATGATAATTTAATTTTATTTTCTAAAGGAGGAAGAGTCAGAGGATGACAAAAAGAAAAAAGAGCAGCCCCTGCTAAGAAACCACCAGCAAAGAAAGCCAAAAAAGGGTCTGACGATGAATCCGCTAGTGAACAAAGTGAAGGTGAATCAGAAGAAGAATATTCTCCCAAAAAGGCCAAACCAGCCAAGACTCGCAAGTTGCCACCCAAGAAAAAGAAGGGATCTGAATCTGATTCTGACGAAGACTGGGGTAAAAGAAGGGAGGCAAGAAAGGAGTAAGTAACTTAACTTTTTCTATGTTTTTGTAAAAAATGCCCTTGGTTAATTTATATGAAGATAAAAAAACTGAGTGATAATGAAAAAAAAGTAAATCTCTTAGAGGCAAAGTATTAGATAATGTTTGAGGCATACAGGAGTAATTAAGTTTCATGTGTATTGTCTTTATAAAAAGATCATTCTTATTATCTTGCGGTACACTGTTCATAATTTGCCAACTCTACAACTTATTACTTTTCCTTTTTGAAGCAAATTTATTCTAAAATTTAAATCTTTTTACAGGGTGGTAGGAAGGGAGGTGGCGGTTACACCAAACCTCTCCAACTTTCTCCAGAGCTATCCGCTCTCGTCGGCGCCGATTCCATGGCCCGCCATGAAGTAGTCAAGAAAGTATGGAGCATAATTAAAGAAAAGAACCTATACGATCCAAAAAATAAACAGTATGCTATCTGCGACGATGCTTTGATGAAAGTAATCGGTACCAAACGGTTCAGAACGTTTGGAATGATGAAATACCTTAAAAATCATTTTATTAGTAGTTAATTTATCTATATTGATTTAGTAGGAGTAATTAGGAAAGTATAAATGCCATTTTAATAGGTGAAAATTTCCTATTGCACTACATAATTTTTGGAATTAAAATTTTAATTCTATCAACCAAGTAATAAGTAAAGATTACAAATTTTTGATGTTTAATCATAATCTAAAATTTGGCCTTTTTATTTGAGAATGACAAAAGCAAAAAGTTAAAGAGTCTCTCATTGGTCAATCAAGTTTGTAACAATGGGTATAATACTTTTTGACCTATGCGATACCTTTTTGTTAAGTTGTTAAAATACAAATTATTTTTGATATAAATACATATATTCCTAAACATTGATGCAATAGGAAAAAGCTTTAAATGACTGCACCCTTTTTTCTTAAAATGACATTTAATTTTATAAATTGTATTGCTCCTGCTCTTTATAAATGTAAGAACTATGTTTTGTGTTTGTATTAATGTTTTTTTTCAAGATTTTTTTATTATTTTAAGTTAGACATAATAGTTATGTCTGTAGAAACTTTGTAAGTGTTTATACTAGGCGAGGTATATGAATGTTTCTTTATGTTTAGTGTAGGTTCTGTACTGAATTTGAGTTGTAACCTATAAAATAAAAATTTAAATTTAGTATATTTGTTTTTTAATGAAGATGTCGACCCTCTAAGGATATCATTTTGTGCACTGTAATTTTAAACATATTTTTAAATATTGTATGTTTAAAACATACTTTTAACCTAATAAAATTATTTATAGAAATTGTCCTATTTATTTTATTATCAGACTGAATATAATAAAGCCTTCATAGTTCTCAAAAACATAAAAAAAAAGTATTTAAATATTTTCAGAACTACTTATATATTAGGGCTACGATACTAAGATCTTTATGTTAGCATAAAATAATTTGTATTTTTAAATCAGGCGGCTTCATATACATGAGCATCATAGGCGTAACTAGCCATTGCACCTGGAGGGGGCCTGGCACCTCCCTGGGAGGGGCCCGGACGCTGTTAATATGTTATATGTACACATACCATATAGGCACATTTTCCTGGGGAGGCCTGCCCCCCTAGTTACGCCAGTGATGAGCATAATAGCCATACCGCTTCCGCTTGAAAAGAAAAAATATTATTAGCGGAGGGTTTTTAATATTCTATGTAAATTGGTTTCAAAATGCCACTTCCCACAAAATATCGTAGCCAGTACTGGCTGCTGCTCTGCCAGTAAAGAGTTTTAACACTTGCTATAGTAGCCGAGGCCTTGGGCTACGTCTACGATACCAAGCGGGGAGCGGCAAGTGTGAGAGCTTTATGCTGTTAAAAAAGGATATGTACCAAATTTCGGTAATTATGTAGAAACCGGCCGTAGCTCCGATTTTGACCAAATTTGGTATACGGGGTTTTTGGGGGCTGATCACGAACCAGAAAGAATTTTTAGTCGGAAACGTTTTGTTTCCGAGATATCCATCATCAAAGTTGGCATTTGAACTAACCTTATTTTCACCATATTCCCCCTTTTTTTGCACACAATTCGTGATTTAAAGCTAAAGTGGCCCACAATATTTGATTTTTACCGTTTAAAACCCCGTTTCTTTTTTGTTTTTTACACCGTTTATCAAATAAATTGGGAAGGGTCCCTTTAAAACGCAGCAAGCTATGCATAAACTGTTTTCCGGAGCATTCACCATAATTGAAAACGATCGAAGTAAACCTATATACGCAATTTAATAAAAAAAAGTGTAAAATACGTGGAAAAATTAAGTTTTAAAAGGTGAAAATCAAATATTGTGTACCACTTTAACTTAAAATCAAGAATTGTGTGCAAAAAGAAAGGGAAATATAGTGAAAATGTTAGTTCAAATACAAAATTTGATGATGGATATCTCGGAAACGGAACGTTTCCGACCAAAAATTCTTTCAGATTCGTAATCAGCACCCCAAAAACTCCCGTATCCCAAATGTGTCGAAATCCGAGTTGCGGCCGGTTTCTACCTACATAATATCCCAAATTTGATTAAAATCGGCAATGCGTCCGGTTTGTAAATAATTAGGTAGGTACCTGGCGTTGTTACCAATATGTCCGTTTAATGACAAAATTAAGTGCGGTAAAAGCAAAAACTTTTCACTTTTGATTGGATAAAATTAATTTAATTTATAAAAAAATAATACCTACAGCCATGGTAACTCATTTGAACTATTTTTTAAATTGTCGTAGTCTTTTTACTCGTAGAACATACCCCCACCACTACCAGACTGACGCCACACGCCACCGCCATTCGACATTGTAGCAAACAAAAGCAAAGTGTAAAAGTTTTTGGCGCGTTTTAATAGTTCTGCAAATTTGTGTCTGCATTTTTAGTGTTTTTGTCACCAAAAATTTAAATTTTTAATTTTGAAACCGTTATAATTTACAATAAATATGGTGGTAAGTAAATCATTGTACATCGTTTGTAGTAAAAGTTATATGAAACTGAAAGGACGCCCAATAAAAAGTGAGATACCCACTTGGACAAAATCGTAAAATCCTTTTATAAAATGTTATTTAATGTCGAGGATATTAAAAGATTATAAGTAAAGACGATAAATTTGGCTACCTTTCAGAGAAATACTGATAATTTTTTGTTTTACATTAATATTTTATTTTTAATAAAATTAGCCATCTTGTAAGAGACGGTAAGCTTGGTCTTGGCGTTTGTCGTGATTACACATCATGAAAATTTTATTTTTTTTTAATAGACTATTTAGTATGTAGTACAGGAACATAAACTGTTTGTTGAAAGCATATTAGTTTTATAAAAATAAATTTAACAGTTATTTTTAGGTTATATTTTATTTTGGTAATTGTTTACAAACCGGACGCATCGACGTATTTTAATGAAATTTAGTACACGGAAGTTTTTGGGGCGCTGATCACGAATCTGAAGGAATTTTTAGTCAGACACGTTTTGTTCTCAAGATATTCATCAATCTTGAATAGAAAGCTAACCTAAATTCACCATGTTCCCGCTTTTTTGCACACAATTTTTGAGATTTCCGCTAAACTGGCACTTAATATTTGATTTCTACCTTTTAAAAACCCTTTTTCTTATTATAGTTATTGTGATTGAAAGTGAAGCTTTACAATTTCATGGAAAAAAATGGGGGTAATTGTCTAGAAAGTGGGAGCAACTCCGATTTTGACGAAATTTGGTATACGGGGGTTTTTGGGGCGCTGATCACGAATCCGAAAGAATTTTTAGTCGGAAACGTTTCGTTGTCGAGATATCCATCATCAAACTAGTAATTTACACTAACCTTATTTTCACTATATTCCGCCTTCTTTTGCACAAAATTTTTATAAAACACTAAATTGCCACACAATATTTTATAAACACCTTTTAAAAAACCTGTTTTTTATTTATTTTACACGTTTTTTTCATTAAATTGAAAATAATTTACCCATAATGCTGCAACCATAAATACACTATGTAGATGTATTTATGGTTGCATACACGAGTTTGTTTAAAGTAAAGCTTTTAAATTAATATAATTAATAATAAAAAAATGTTTTTAAAGGGTTTTTGATGTTAAATGAAATATTGTGTGCCATTTTAGTATTATAATATGAATTTTGTGCAAAAAGAAGGGAAAATATTGTGAAAATAAGATTAGTACAAATATCAACTTTGATGATGGATATCTCGAAAACGAAACGTTTCCGACTAAAAATTTTTTCGGATTCGTGATCAGCGCCCCAAAACCCCCGTATACCAAATTTCGTCAAAATCGGAGTTGCTCCCACTTTCTAGACAATTACCAAAATGGGTAAAATAAAGAGGTGAAAATTAAATATTTAATACCAATTTAGCATTAAATCAAGAATTGTTTGCAAAAAGAAGGGGGAAAAAGGGTAAACTTGCTTTTTAAGTTTGATTGTGGATATTTCAAGAACGAAACGTGTCCCACTAATTTTTTTTTCACATTTGTCATCATCGCCTCAAAAACCACCGTATACCAAATTTCATTAAAATCGGCGATGCGTCCAGTTTGTAAACAAATAGTTTGTCAATGTAATAATTTGGGCTCAATTTATACAAATAACATAAGAATATGCTATCAGTCCCTACTAAATATAATTTTTGAATGGGTTACTTCTAATTGGTTACCCTGATTCTATTTTTGTTATTTATCTTTATATATTCAGCTTTAATTTTTCTGACTTAAATTACAATTACAAACCGAATGCATCGCCGATTTTATATAAATTTGAAAAAATATGGGAGTTTTTCGGGGTGCTGATTTTAAGATATCCATTATCAAACTTAAATAGAAAACTAACCGAAATTCATTATATTCCCCTTTTTTGCATGAAATTCTTGAGTTTTTGGTAAATTGCCACCCAATATGTAATTTCCACATCTGGAACACCCATTTTTCTATTTATTTTAGTCATTTTTTTCCATAAAATTGCAAAGCTTCACTTTAAATCAATTTAATCATAGTAGCCAGGGCTGCTGTGATTGAAATAGAAAAATAGGTTTTTAATAAGTGGAAATCAAATATTGAGTGCTAATTTAGCTTTAAATCTAGAAGCGTCTGCAAAAAGAATGGGAAATATAGCGAAAATAGGGTGAATTTGCTTTTAAGTTTGATGAATGATATCAAGAAAATGAAATGTTTTCGACAAGAAATTCTTTGACACTCGTGATCAGCGCCCCATATACCAAATTTAAATAAAATTGCATCTGGTTTGTCAAAACTACAACATTTTCTTTATTTAATGTAACCATTGTTTATACCTTCTCTTATGTTCTTGGCAATAGGTAAACTAAAGACTTCAATTTTATTGTAATAGTTTGCACATGGCTACTGGGATCCTTTTGATTAAAAGTGAGGCTTTGCAATTTTATGGAAAAAGGGGTAAAATAAATAGAAAAATGGATTTTTAACAGGAGAAACTTAAATATTGAGTGTCAATTTAGCAGAAAGCTTAATGGCAATTGTTTAGAAAGTAAGATCAACTCCGATTTTGACAAAATTTGGTATACTATTATATTTATACTAGTATACTTTGGGGTGCTGATTACGAATCTAAAAGCTTTTTAGTGGGAAACTAATCTTATTTTCACTATATTCCCCTTTTTTTGCACACAATTTTGGATTTTTAGTTAAAGTAGTATAAAATATTTGATTTTAACCTTTTAAAACCTCATTTTTGTACCTATTTTACACTTTTTTTAAAGGAAAGTGAGATTAGTTCAAATATCAACTTTAACGATGGATATCTTGAAAACAAAACGTTTCTGACTAAAAATTCTTTCAGATTCGTGATCAGCACTTTAAAAAACCCATGTAAACCAAATTTGATAAAAATCGGAGTTGCGCCCACTTTCTAGACAATTACCAGCTTAATAATTGCATGTAAATAAAAGGAGGAATATGGTGAATTTAGGTTAATTTTTTATTCAAGTTTGATGATGAATATCTCAAGAATGAAACATTGCCAACTGAAAGTTTTTTCAGATTTGTAATTGGGCCCAAAAGACCCCTGTATGCCAAAAATTATCAAAATCGACTTAGTGTCCAATAAGTAAACAACAACATTAATTACGGCAATCATAAACATTTATTTTATTTTTATTTATTTCACTAATACATTGAGATATTTATATTTTCAAAAAATAGTCTGACAGGTGAAACAGAAAAGAGTTGGCATGTTTTATTTCATATATTTTTTATGTCTTAAACTTGATTTTTGACAACTATTTTTTTTTTTAAGAAATCGCCCAAAAAAGGTGCCGCATCCAAGGCTGGCAAAGCAGCTCCTAAGAAAGAAAAAGCATCTGAATCTGCTGTTGATGCGAATAAGAAGAAAGGACGTCCAGCAGTGAGTAGTTATTTCTTTAATAAATAAGAGTAAATCCACAGGCACCAACTAAATTTAAGACAGTTCTGTTGCTATCTATGACTTGCCTGCCTATGTTAAAATATTTGTTTTCTGTAATATGAAATGTTAATGTCTTATTAAAAACTTGATCAAAGATTTCTTAGAGTAGAACATTAACAGGATCAATTAGTTTAATTTTAAAATAGGAAAATTCCAAAGGCCCCAGACACGATACTAAGCGTCAGTGGCCAGCGTTGAGCGGAAAATCTGAGAGTGCTGTCTTTGATCTTTATGCGAGAATAAGAAAGCTTGCTTTTTAAATCAGCCGCTCGACGCTGATGCTGGTTATCGTACCCGAGGCCTTACCCTTATTTGCCTTATTAAATTATAAAAGGATAATTGGTTGGTCATTTTGCGCTATTGCAGCTGGTAAAATGTAAAAGTTAAATTAGGATTGTTTAAAGTAAACCATGATTATGTGTTCTATACTCTAGTTATACCCAAAAATATTAATAAATAACATCTATGCAATTTACTTCTGAAATGGATTGACAGAACTAGACTACAGTAAAATGCACCCGAAATGGTAAATAAAATTGTCATATTGAGGTGGTCATGGTTAGTTCTGGTTAGATAAAAAAATTTTATATTATTAAACGCTTTATTAGGGATTTAAAAAAAACTTATCCGAACTAATTATGACCCCCTCCAACGGTAATAGTTTTACATGACCATCTGTGGCCCTTCCAACCAATCAAATTCCTGATTCTGGATCTTTTACTATAGTCTGACAGAACTGCAAGAGTAATGTAATTTTGAGAAAATTATTTTTTGACCATTTTAAAATTATAAAAATTCACCGAGTGTCTGTCCCATTTAAAATGTAATAAAATGAATTAAAATTTGTCAACCATAAAGAAAACAAAAAAGCATATCTATATTCTGCATAAAAAGTAGCTATGAGAATGCTTTTAGAGTAACTGATACAATGCAGCAAATTGGCAGTTTTTTCCAGTAAATTTGAACCTCACAAACAAAGGTTAGTTTTTGTGGAAAATATACAGAAAGGTGAGTTGTCTATAAATGAATTAGGTCTACCCTGCACAGGATGGGCCAAATTCGACGCTTTGTATCGGAAACTCATGTTTCTGTATGTTTTACATAAAAACTTCCGTTTGTGGCATTGATTATTATTTTAAAAACTAAGCCATTTGTCTACAGGGCGAAAAAAAGAAAGGCGGTGCTTTTACTAAAGAGATTCAGCTTTCTCCCGAACTAGCAGCCCTCGTCGGAGCTAACGCTATGGCACGCCAAGAGGTAGTCAAGAAAGTATGGGCGATCATCAAGGAAAAGAACCTGTACGATCCAGAAAATAAACAGTTTGCTATCTGCGATGCTGCCTTGCTCAAGGTGATCGGCGTCAAACGTTTCAGGACGTTTGGCATGATGAAATATCTCAAAAATCATTTCATTAGTTAAGTTAAATCCGATTGATTTGGTAAGGTTAGAAGGACAAATATAAACGTCGTTTTATAGTTAAAATTTTCCTACTGCACTATAGAATTTTGGAAAAAATCATAATTTTGTACAAATATAGAAGTGTAACATGTTGTAATACCTCAAATGATTTACTTAGTTTATAAGTAATTTCCAAAATTAGCGCATTAGGAAAAATCTTGAAAAAGTATTTTTAATTTTTAAAATGATTTGTGTTTGTATTATCTAACTCTTTTCCATAATATTTAATAATGTTAAACATTAGATATATCTATAGAAGCTAGGTAAATGATTCTTAATAATTGTAAGACTACAAACTGGTTTTGAGTAATAATTTGTTAACAACAAATTTTTTAATGTAATAAAAAATATAATTAAAGGATAATCTTTTACTTACTACACACACTTTATTTCTAGAACTTCTATAGTGCTTGGTATAACGTACTTTTTAATATAAGTACTTGTTAGGACTCCCTCAAATGGTGTCCTTGTAAAGCATCTGTCTTTTCTAGTTGGCCAGTGGCGGACCAACACAAACATTTTATTGCTAATTATTTTTACACCCTTGGACCAGATTTTCGACGGTTAAAGAATAGAACTAGAATTCTTAATATTTTTACGAAGCTTGCTTAGTTTTCTAGAAAAAATAAAATCCGTTAAACTGCATATTCCTGGACCATTCAACATTAGGGACATTTTTTTCTTTTAAAAATTGAAGTGTTTTAATTTTGTATTACTAATTATGTAACAACAATGACAAATACTTAATTTAATAATGTATATATCTAGTCTAACAAATTTCATAAAAAAAGCGTTTTAGAAAATTTTAAGTTTTTGAAAAGTTTAACACCCTGTTTTTTAGAACGAAAAGTCTGAAGACCAATGTTTATATAAACTTTTTTTCATAATATAAAGAGAAAATTCTCCTCTTTTTTAAAATTGCGTATTTTTAATGTAATAGAAAGAGGCAAACAAATGATAAATACTACACCCCTTCCATCAGCAATTTCTACTCCTTAAGTCGAAATTAAATATATAATGTGCATATGTCAGCGGCGCTTTTAGAGCGCATATCTCTGTACGGACCTGTAGGAAAAAATTATAGGAGCTTGACATATTATTTTCGTGTATTCTATTTAAATCTGGGAGATTGTTAACTCGGCACTATTGTTAATTTCTTTATTATTGGAGATATACAGAGACATCTTTTTAACAACAATACTTTCTATGTGAAAGTACAAAATTTCAAACTATTTTTGAAAAAATAATTTTTCAAAGCAAAAACGATGAAAAATTTGGTCGAAAAGTAATTTTATTTTTTTAAGCATTGTATTCTGCAATTTTTTTCATACTTTTTTAGACTAACCAACAAATTATGACATTAATAAGCACAATAGTGTAAAAACAATGCGGTTGTAATGGCATTGGCTTGTAAATCTGGAACGGCTGGGCCAATTTTGAAAAACAAAGTGGCGTTAACTACAGAATTAGATGGCCTTTAAAACGAGGTGTTCATGAACCCCCTCTCCATTAGGAAAAAAATGCTAGTGCCCCCTGTACAGTAGGACACGTGACCGGAATCATTTTTATGCCAAAAAGCAGTTCAAGTGACACCCTTTTACCCAAATTTCATCCGACTTCAATATCTTGTCCTATTCCAAAGTTACAAAAGAGAGAACTTTTAAAAACCGCACTGTATGTACAAATTGGAGCTAAACTAAAAACACTTGTAACTCTAAAACGAATGGGCCTATTCTTAAAAATAAAACGGCGATAAATAGCCTCCTTGACACTAGCCCACGTGACCGGAGATATTTTTATGCCAAAAAGTAGTTTAAATGACACCCTTCTACACCAATCCTCACTGTATATTCTAAAGTTGGTATGCAGTTAACTCAATTATTATATTAAAATAACATAACTTTTTTTTTCGTTTTAATTATTCAAAATGGAGGCTGTACTCTCACTGTGTATTTAATGGCTCTTAGGTATTTTCCCTCTTAAATCTTGGTTATGTAAATGCAATAAACATATGAAAAAATAGAAATATTCCATTTATTAGTATGACGTTTTACATACATATATAATAAAAATATACCTTCCTTAAAGAATACCCACTTAAAAGAACCTAATATTATTCATCTACAGGTCTTGTCAAGTCAATAATGAATTGTTGGTCATCTTTTCTGCCTCTTAACCCATAAATGAAATTCGATGGTTTTGGAACGTTGGTATAGTTATCCGTGTTAGTTTGTAGTTCCTGTTCTTTGGTGCTGTAAGTTTGTGTTCTTATGCAGTTTTTGCTGCCACCCTTATCAGTTTGGCATGATACAGTTTTCGAACAGGATACAGTTGCCTAAAAAATAATTTTACATGCAAAAATAAACGGTATAAAATTTGGTTTCTAAATAAAATCTGTATTTGGTTAAATTGAGGAGCATTCTCTCAAAAAGAGATGTTTAGTTAAAACTATTTTAAGAAATACCTCAAAAACGTTTGGAATCACTCTTGAAAACTTAAATTCTAAATGTGTTAAACTACCCTTAGGGTTGCTAGACTTAAGTTTTTTGGGCTATACGGCCGTCGTTGTAGATTTTGTATCCTTAACGTTTCGCCAACGAGAGTGGTTGGCATCCTAATGCCACTCGCGTTGGCGAAAAAAATTTAAAAAAGTTTGTTTTTTTAAATATTTAACACACCGTAGTTTAAAAACTAAGACGTTTAGGACATATGTTTATATGAAGTTTTTTTTCTTATTTTCTTTTGTAGAATCGCCCCGTAAAGTTTGTCGGTTGAGTTACTGGACACCCTGTACGTATGTAGGTAATTTGATTGAAATTGATTAAAACTTTTATGTCTAAACGGTGAGGGATATCGACTTTAATAAGGAGTACCTTGTTTTTAAGTTTTTGGCTGTCTATAAAATGGCGCCCCCAGCTTTGCGATATCTATCAAAATAAAAAGTTATGATAAATAAATTTTAAGTTTTAGGTAAAGTGCCCTTTGGCGGTATTTAAAAAAGTACTTTTATCTTAAAATTTTAGAATCTGCAATGCTGAATTTGTGTACCAAATATTAACTGGATTGGTTAAAAAAATAAATGCAATATTGCGAAAAAACCAAAATAAAAATTGAATTCTGACGGCTTGTAACTCGAAAACAAATAACATTTTGAAAAAATATATATTAAGCTCTACCCTAATTTTGTCAAGTAGAATCACCTCCTTAAGTTTCGTGATCGATTTTTGAATCACCCTGTATACAGTTAAAATTTAAAAAAAATCGATTTTTTAAAATTTTATTTTCTTAAGGTACATATTATATTCAGGAATACACACAGAAAATTTTATATCGTTCCGGTGAATATTTTCGAAGTTATACCCAAATTTAAAAATGCGTTTCAGAGTTCTCTTATGTGCTTTTAAACTTTACACTAGGGCTGGCAACCGAAACCTGTTTTTCGGTTAACCGCGATTTTGGCCAAAACCTAATACCGGTTGATCGGTATTTGATAACCGGTTTTCGAATATCGGTTAACCGGGTTTCAAATACCGGTTTTTCGGATAATCGGTTTTCGAATACCGGTTTTTGGATAATCGGACCAAAATCGAAAAGCGGTTCTTCGAATATCAATTAATAGGTTTTTGATTGATTGCGGTTTATATCTAAAAAAGAAAAACCGTTCATTTTGTAAAATCGGATATTAGTTGACAGATTATACAGGGTGGTTCATTTAACCTTAGACAGGCAAATAACCAGAAAACGGCGCATTTTAGAAGAAAATGTTTCAAGTGAGAATTGTTTGAAATAAAGAGGTAAATTTAATGGTATTATTAGTGTGTGACCTTTACTAAAATTTTAAGGTCATATTCATATCAACTTTGTTTTTCAAAAGGCAACTCCAATTTTTTTATTTAGAATCTTAATCTACGTACAAAAATGAGCAACTTTCATATAAAACTTTTTAAATTCGATTTCAATTTTAAAAGATATGTAACAAAATAAATTTTCAGAACCCATTTTTTAATATAGTACAAAAATATTTGTTTTTATTTAAATGTATTTTTTAACATTATTAAACCTTTTTAAATATGCTGGTTGAAAATAGTCATATATAAACCAGTCGTTTACGTTTAGAAAAGCCTTTTTCGGTTTTAAGAACCGTTGTGGTTTTCGGTTTTAAAGACCGTTCTCGGTTTTCGGTTTTAAACACCAATTTCGGTGTATCGGTTTTGAAAACCGTTTTCGGTTTTAAAAACTGGTTTCGGTTTTAAAAACCGGTTTTTATTACCGGTTTTTAAATATTCGGTTAACCGGTTTTGTTTTTTTCGGTTTTTGCCAGCCCTACTTTACACGCGTTTTTTTTAAATGGTGTTTTCAAAGTCGGTGACCAACATTACTCGAAAACGGTTTATTAATCGCCGCAAAATGTCTTTTTGAGAGTACCTCGAGGAGATCAGCTGTAGCTCCTTTTCAAATAAATATTTTTACTAATACTAAGTACTAAGTCTTAAAATACAGTTAAAAGATACCATAATATGTGTAGAAATTTTTAGATCAATAAATTTGAAAAATTTCTCAGAAAAATTTTTGGAAAATTCGCTTTTTTCGGCCTTCTAACTGTTAAATAACCCCTTAAATATGTAAATCGATAGAAATGATAAAAAAACATATTAAAATTAACATAAATCAATTTTTGATTAAATACAGGGTGTCCCGAAAATATTTTTTTATTACGTACAAAATGCTGGTATGTCTGGATTTACAATGCGATTTTGTGAAAAACGGTCCAAGATATCGAATTAGATGAAGTATACCTTTTTTGTCCAAAAATAATAAAGGAATTAAACGGTCAAAGCAAAAAGTTAAAATTGTCACTAGTGTTAAAAATGCATACATTAAATTAAAAAAAATCGACACACTGACTGAACAGCCCTTTACCTACATATATAAAGAAGCATTATTATGGGTTAGTTAGTAGCCCAAATATCATTGGTGCTGTGGCAACAATTCAAAAGCTATATCTGAAATAAGTTTTTTATACCAACTTTGAAAGTCAATATCTCCCTAACGAAGCGCGGTATAACTTTTTTGATATGAAGTACTAACAATATTTTGGCTCACTTTATCACCCCCTATCATTTTTGACCTCACCTTTCCGGACACCCTGTAATATGTTTTGAAAGTAATTAATTTGTCTTGTGTAAATTGTTTTCTTAATGTACGTTTGGTCTGTGTTTTGTATTAAGAGTTAAAAGTCAGTGATAAAAAATAATTAGAAACAAAAGGATTACCATGGTTAAAGCCTGTCTTTTTAAATCCCAAATGTTCCACTCATAGGTTGGATCAATATATGACTCAACTATGTGATTACTAACTTCTACGGCCTTATTTTCACACAGTTTGATTTCTTCTTGACTTTTAACCAACCTTAAAAAGTATTTTCTTTTTAGTAACTATCAAAAAGTTATGTGCTTTCTCTACTTACTTCTGGATACTAAATACACTGTCTAATGCATCCTTTATTTGAAAAAAGTTAATGAGCTGTGGTTTTTTTCTCGCCATATCCAGAACGCAATTGATATACCTAAAAAATAAATAAAAAGTAAGAATAACCTAAAAAATATGTTGTGTTTAGCAGGGTTCGCCATAGATAACCTACATTTAGATCCGCAGTGGCAAGAAGCGTTTTTCGGATTTTTACGACCTCGTGCAGTAAACAAATGAATTGGTGGACGAACATGCGCACTTAAAAGCCGTGGCAAAATACAAACACCGGCACCCCGTACCTTCCGTCCGCGGTCTGACCGTGACGCTCATTAGCTACCGTACTTCGAACAGGAAAGCAGGACGCCGTCGACAAATTCTTTCCGATTATGCGGATAGTCTGTTTGGTGCGTTTACCCTCAACTTGCTTGCGCACAAACCGGTTTTTTCGCCCATGAAATGTAACTTTTGTTTCGCGCAGGGAATAACATTGGCAATCCATCGAGATCAGTGGGGTTCGCAGATATACAGGGTGTCCAGTAACTCAACCGACAAACTTTAAGGGTGATTCTACTATAAAAAATAAGAAAAAACATATGAACATATGTCCTAAACGTCTTAGTTTTTAAACTACGGGTTGTTAAAAATTAAAAAATTATCGTTTTTTTATTAGTTACAAGTTTGATCTCCTGACTTTTTTTGTTTGATGTACGGTTTTCGCGTAAATAAATAGAAACCACTTCTTGGCAATTTCTAAAAATACAGGTCTGTACCTGTGTTTTTAGAAATTTGATAAAAATAACATTTTACACATTTTAAGTTAATAATTCACTTTTATAAACCCAGCAGAACTTAACGAAAACATCAATTACTTACATTTTTAAATACGGTTC
This sequence comes from Listronotus bonariensis, assembly GCA_014170235.1. Classification (NCBI taxonomy): domain Eukaryota; kingdom Metazoa; phylum Arthropoda; class Insecta; order Coleoptera; family Curculionidae; genus Listronotus; species Listronotus bonariensis. Next base: position 3,918 of record JACEGR010004695.1, on the reverse strand, counting down.
TGATATTAAAATATCAAAATTTCAAAGCCAATTTTATTTTAGATTCACATTATGGTTTAACCGTAATACTGCACTGTATTTTTCAAAATTCGGTAAAAATAGTAAGCTCTACATTTTAAAACATTAAATTAGTTTAGTAAAAAATAATAATATAAGAATGCACAAATAATAAATAATCCAATAATTTACTCATAAAATAACAATTTTTATAATAAAAAGATTTTTTCTACTCAGGTAAATCTAACAACAAGCAAAACAGCTTTGATAATTTTTAAGTATAATTTATGTTAAATATCAGAAAAACCCTACATTAAGCTGGTAGTAAATATTTTTCTCTTAACATTGACGATATCTGTAAGATCCTCAATCTGCGCAAACACAAAACACAAACATTATACAATAAATTACAAATAAAAATTATTAAAGATGTTTTGCTTGTTGTTAGATTTACCTGAGTAGAAAAAAGCTGTTTTCTGTATTTTTAGGTTAATATTTTTTATTAAACTAGTGTATAAGTTTAAAATTGTAAGGCTTAATATTTTTATCGATTCTGAAAAATACAGGACCGTATTACGGTTAAGTATCATAATGTGAATTTAAAATAAAATTAGCTTTGAAATTTCGATTTTAAAATATCAGGACCGCATTTAAAAAAGTAAATAAGTGATGTAAGGGAGTCTTTATTAAATTCTGCTTGGTTTATCAAAGTAATAAATATTAACTAAAAATGCAAAGTTAATTATTTTGATCAAATTTCTTAAAATTCAGGTCCGTATTAGGATTAAACCTCAATGTGTAATACATGTATCAATCATTAAATTTGTATTAAAATCGGCTTTTAAATTTTAATATTAGAATATTAGGACCGTATTTAAAAAAATTAAGTTGATGTGTCCTACGAAAACTAAACATCGCAGTTCAAATAAAATACCATCATTGGATATAGCAAAAAAAAATGGCAATGCAAAAATTATTTTAAAACCCGATTTTAAATAAGACCAGGAAAAAATTTAAAAAATGTCTAATTTTTTCTTTTTTCCGGATATCTCCGGAAATACTGGGAATTTTAAAACAGCATATTATTAGGCACATAAAACCTCAACTTTGATCTTATTTAACCGACTTCGTGTTTCTTACCATTTCCAAGATTAGGGGCGTAGCTATCGAGCATCAGCCGTATCAATGATACGGGGCCCCCAAATGTGTAAGCAAAAATTACTGGTAGAAAAGTGTGTTTTTTGATAGAAACGAAAAAACAATGGTGATATAAGAAAAACAATGTTTTTGGAAAGTGGGGACCTTTTTTATAGTAGTCTTCAATTTATTTTTGGGCCCCCTAAGTCTTTGTGATACGGGGCCCCTCCAAGACAGGCTACGCCACTGGCCAAGATGCCCATACTGGCCCTCCTTATCTTGGACACGTTGTAGACAGCCATAGACATAATTCAAGTAAAGATTATGAAAATAATAAAATTAGGGTAACAATTAGGTTGACATCAGTTGTCTAGGGGTAAACTAATAACTGAGAAAATTGAACCATTTTTATTGGTGATTTTTCTGCAATCCAAAAACAGCCAATCCTGTTTATATTAGGTCTGATTAGTTCTGGTTGGTTAGTGGTCGAAGCAAAAAGAAATATGCTTGCACCTATGCATTTTTGTCGTGGTGACCAAACAAGAATAAAAAGGGTGAGAGGTCAAGGAGGTAAAATTTTACGAGGTACCCAAATATGAAGTTCCCAAACAAGTAGAGGTCACTTAAATATTTAGCTTTGTAACACTTTGGACAGTGTTTGTGATCCATACTTACATTTGAGGGTCTTGGCAAAAGCATCAAACGCTTCTGGCGTGGAAAACACATAATTTTTGCCCTGATGTCTTGCGATACCCATACTTGGATTACCAGGAATTAATGCACCATTAGTTTCTATAAGTTTCCAACAACAAAATCCAAGATACTAAAAAAAGACGGTGGTAATTTTGTTATATATATTTCTCTTATAGAGGAAAAAGGCAGGTAATAATAGGTATAGAGTGTGGCAGTTCTTATACTCGTTTTGATTTCGAATAATTTTACGACGGGTCTAGATATTAACATGCGGTTTTCGCAGAAAATCTTAGTTTTTTTATCATCTTTATCATTTTGTTGTGACATTCCATTAGCACAAAAACAAAATGGCCGATTTTACGATAATAGGATATAGTTTGTTAGTTGAAATTGAACATTCTGTATATGTTTTTGATTCTTAAAATTCAACAAAATGTAACATAACCCACGGTTATTTTAAAAATAACGACTTTTTGACCTACAAAAAAATTGAGTGTATGGGAATTTAATAATACTGTTACAGACTTTCAAAAATGTGTTTAGGTTATAGAATTTTAGAGAGTTAGGATCATTTAATTTAGTTTGTTAATTTAGTTAAATAATTTACCTTAATTATTCCAAGTTCTTTCATCACTTTCGAAGGTTTCCGAAAACGTCCGAATTATCCATTAATAACTTTTATGCCATCATGTACTATGGAATTTTCACGATATTTCTCGAATATTCTAGATCATTCTTTACTCTTCCACCATACTATAAAAACGCGACGGAAAACCTCCGATCAGTTAGTACAGGTTCGACTTTTGTGCTGTAAACCTCGAGACATTGACAATTTAAGATTTTGCCGTTATTGTAACCATAGTTACGTTACATTGTTAATAAAGGTATAAAAACGAAGGCACGTGTTTTTATACGAGGTGATTCGGAACAATACTTTTCATATGATTTTCAGTATCTAGTAGAAGTTTTAGACCAACTTCTTTGTATACATCATAAAACTATCTAATTTATTTGAATAAATCAAAATTTACTTGCGTTAATGAGTGTTTCACTTTTGTTGGGTAACGCTGTACATTTTTTAAATTAAATGACAGCTAATATTTACGGAATATGAAAGTTGTCGTTGCTGTGAAGGACCAAATTTATTTAGTACAAGATTCAGCAATACAGCGTGTTTTCGGAAGTTCTTACCAAATGGGAAACTTTTTAATTATTATCTTTACGAAAAAAAGTGCCTCCTCATAAAAAGTCCTGCTGATGAGAAAATACATTTCCACAGAAATATTTGTATGTTGGATGTACAGGGTGGCCTAAAAAGACTTGTATTAAAATTAAGATACAGGTTATTTCCTAATTACTGTACGAAAGTTTAAAGGGTGATTTCTTATGTCATTTTATGAAAAAAGTTTCTATAAATATATTTCCGGAGTTGTTTCGTTTCTGAGATACAGGGGCCTAATTATTTTTAAAAAGTCGTCATTTTAGAAATATCTTAATTACGAAGCCATGCAGATACGAAAAAATGTATGACACTAAAAAGTTGAATTTTTAGTTGCTTTATAGGAAAAAATATAAAAACTTCATAAAAAGCCAATGGCGTATATTTTTCTCCTAATAATATTGGCTCTTGTGCCCACTGAGATGCTACTGGACTTAATAAAATCAATCCAGTTAGAGCTTTACAAGCGTTTTATTACATCAAACAAACATACCAAATTTCAAACAAATCGGTTAAGGGGTATTTAAAATATTTATAAAATATAGATTTTTTGAACTTTAACTTATCTTAGTGTATCTTAGAAATGAAGCAACCACGGACATATGTTTTATAAGAGCTTTTCCTTATAAAATGACGTAAGAAATCACCCTTTAAAGTTTCGTGTCGTAGTTAGAAAATACCCTGTATACCGGGTGTCAACGAATTTATTAGACAAGTAATAACTCTTAGAGTTATAGACATATCAATATGATATATGGTATAGGTAAATGGTATGGGAACAGGAGAGTTTTCGCATATTTTTCATTTTCCACGCACTTCCGGTTTAACCGAAAAATGCTCCAATTTAGACTTTTTAAATGGAACATCTTTTA